>JAQIWA010003155.1:0-11147 GCA_034693305.1 Eueremaeus valkanovi | reverse complement strand
GTTTCTTACGTGGGGCGCGAACCCACGATCTCTCGGACTAGTGTAACGCGCTCTATCCACTAGCCGATGCTCTACCTGCCGCAATTATAATATCGAATTGATTGCCCTACTAATGTAAAAATGTGTCAGAGCCTTAAACTCACCTTCAATCCCTTTCTAGCACTGGAGAACTGATATATTTCAGTAGACATACAGTTGACGTTATAAGAGGCCAACAGTTTATAAGTCTTCTTCACCTCTAATGAAAGTGATCCACACATTTGGATCAGGATCATTAGGAAGATCAAATAGAAACTTATAACGTAAAATAATATTATCTTGTCGATTACCGAGGTACTAAATACAAAAGCAAATATCATGAGTACGAGCATAACGGAGTCCAATATCCATATAATGCCCAAAAACTTTGACCAAAAATTGCTGTTGTATTGACTTATTTGCGAATAAATTCTATGCAATACTCGGTTTACACTTATTTGCGATCTTTTTTCGATACAATTTCTTAATCTATTGTTTACTTCTCTTTGCTTTAACTTCAGATATTCACCAATTATATAGAAATAAATGACCTGCGTATATATGAACTGCATGAAATAGAAAGCATGTAATGCATGGAATAGCGAATGCGGCAGAGCTACCAAGATCAATTCAATGTATGAGACTTTGTTTATGTATACAATGAAGAAACCGAACGAAACAATTGGAGAAAATTTTAGAAAGAATTCAAATAATCTAAAGGCGAGCTTAGCTTTGCGTAGAATTGTATGAATAATAGCCTTATCTGACAAACCGATCGATTGCGGGGTTATATTTCCGGACATCATATCGAAGACATGCATATAATTTGGCTCTTTTCCGATCACATAGTTGTAGTAATGGAGCAGTTGGGACAGGGCTGCCATTGCTGTCGCTATAAATAGGGCCAAGTTCGCGTGAACTCTCATATTCATGAAGTATCCGAAGTCACCGATAATTAGATAGAATTGTTTAGACTTTTCTGTTGTCAGTGCAGAGTATAAGCACTTGGCCATATTGACCCAGAATATGGCGCCGACCCATAGAGGATGGTACAATTTGGATCTACCGGTGCAGCCATTGCCAAACGGAGATAAACCCAATCTATAGAAGTGTTTTCCGGACTCTTGTATTCGCAAACTCTTCGGTAGTTTTCGCTTTGGATTCAATACTATTTTGTCTTTGACTTTATTTCTTCGCATTTTTTCTGAAATTTCAGCGAATATTTAAAGTAAATATTATTTCATATAAAGAAATTATTTTTTTAAAAACAGATTCAAACCCAAAGACCTATTAAAACAACTTCAAAGTCATACCAACTTTCTTGACATTACAGTACTTATTAGTATTTAAAATATTTTATTTTACCATTAATTCAGTTCTACTAATAATTGTCATTATTTTTAATGAAATAAATATAAAATTATTATTATTATTGAAATTCCACTTAAATTGCAATAAAAATGTATTGATTTAAGTGGAAAATATTCGTAGATTTTATGACTCAATTAAATTTAATATATTTTTATTTTATTTATATTTATTTATTTTATACTTTATTTCTTCTGATTTTCATATCATCTGTCAATTCATTTATATTTTCTCCAAAATGTTTTTAAATAAGTTTTTGTTTCAATTCAATATATACCGAATCGATTTTATTTCTACCTTTTGTTTTCATACTTCAATTCAGCACAAACTTTAATTAGTTTTTTTATCGATATTTACAGTGCTTCACATATTTGACTCAACATTTGAATTTTAAACTACACAAAAACAACAGGGGATACATTATTGAGGCTGGTCTTATGTTAAGGAGAGGGTAAGTGGAGGTTTGACAAAAATTATATTTTAAAAATAATCTTGGCACAATTTGAGGCGTAAGATGAATAAAAAGTTGAAATAATGTTTTTTAAATATTGATCAATTTTTTAAACAAAACCACAATAGTGACAAAATTGATACTAGTCTTAATTTTAAAAGAGACGGAGGAGGTTTGACAAAAATTATATATGAATAATATTCTTGAACATTTTAAGGATTTAGATTGGAAAAATGTTGAAAAATTATTTTCATAGAATATGAATTTTGTAATAAACTCATTTTATTCGAATCAGATGTAAAATTTTTTAGATGTAAGCATTTTTCAATTCAAAGTTGATAATTTTAAAATTTGTTGAACTAGTAATGACTGTCGTATCAAATACTTATCATCCTCTTAATTGAAAAGTCAATATTCAGGCTTTTTACAATATAGCGCCTTGAATTGTGCAAGGATATTTTTCATATATAATTTTTGTCAAACTTCCACTATCCCTCTTTCAAATTTAACTAGCTTCAATATTGTACCGCCAGTAGTTTTTTCTGTAGTTTATATGATTCAAAATTTGCATTTAATATGAAGAACACTGTATTTATCTCTCAATTAATTTTTTCTAAAAACTAATATTTATTTTGAATTTTCACCAAAAACTGAAATAAAATTAAATTTTTTCTGTTTATTCAAAGATATACTGTATATTAAGATAAGTATTGCATAATTTTTATGAACAGCCTCTGAATTGCATTAGTTGCATTAATGTGCAGGTGTATAATTATTGGAAAAATATCTCCTTTTTATTAAAAACTAAATGACACTGTTCCTATATGTTTTTGATATCCACCACATGGGTTGGCCTCACATCTTAACTTGAATGCTCTATTAATAATGGATGTTAATAAAATGACCCTCATAACAAATTTAGATTAAATAAAGATACTAGAGCATCCCATTCACATGAATATCTTTAAGTACAGACAAGGTATCTAATGTGTGTTCAACTCTGAGTAATAGCTGTTATATTATTTTTGATAACTTCTTATCTCTTTCTATGATTTTATATCAGTTTTGAATCAATTAATTGTTTGAATAAAAGTTTAATTATTTATTCACAAAAATATTTTAATCTCAACTCTTGTGTTAAAAGTTTATTTGATTTCAAACTGATCATGATCAGTGACTTTTCAATAACATAGTCATATAATTAATATACATTTTAAATGCAATTTATTTTTGTTTTTTTTAATTATTACTTGAATTTTGCTAATTATTGCTATAAAACAATTTGATATAATTTTTCCATAAAATATGAAAAATAATACTAAAACATAAAATTCTTATAATTTTGACAATATTTTCAAATTAGGCATAAATTATATAAATATAGATTATTTTGAGTCACTATTTGTTTATCCACTGATTTCTGGGACAACTCAAATGACATTTGACTTTGGCATTCAATCTCTGAATAAATGATAATTTATACGCAAAGCGACGAAAGCTATAAATAGTATTTGATATTAATAATAGTAAGCAGTATATTGTGTAACACCTACGCAAATAAAATAGGAGAAAGATCAATTATTGCTATGGAAAATAAATGTAATTAACTCCTAATCTCTATTAAAGAATTAGCCCAAAGTCAACAATATGTCAACAAAATGCTCTATACGTATAGGGATGACCAGGCTCGACAAACCTAAAGGGCATACAGTCCTTAATGTTCAAAAAGTTTCAAGGTTGAATTGAGCGCTCAATTCTTTTTGATCAAATTAATGTATATTTTCAGAGCTCAATTCAACCTTGCGACTTTTTGAATATTACGGGCTGTACTTTGAATATTTTTCCTAAATTGATGGGGCGGGGTTTACTCCAATTTTCCACCACCAAGGTGGTTAAAATCTTAAAGAGCACTTGAAGAACACAATTTTTCAATCTAGGTAGAGTATTTTGGCTACACCGGCCTTGGTAATCTCTAGTCTCATTCATATTTATATTTAATTTATTTGTGTTATCGCTTATACAGTCGAACCCAGTTTTATGCTTATCGTTAAAAAACAAGTTTAAAAAATGAAATATTTTTTTACAAAATACGATAAACTGCTTATAATTTATTCGTAAACTATTTTTGTTGTTATTCTCTTCTCTATCGATAGCTTTGATTATTAAGTATTTTTTTAGGTTTACATTGAAATATGCTGTCTGTTTGTGCCAACAGTCCGTATCGCCTGAACTTCAGTCTAACAGTCCATAGCATTATTCTACTGACGTATGTCTGTTACGTAAGATAACATAGAAATCCCTTCCAGTGTTTGTCAGACTATTTTCATTCTCACTGTTCGCTTACACACACTATCGAAAACACTTGTTATTATGAAAATTGTTTATATAGTAAACACATTATGTTTAATGACTTTATTCTAATTTACTTTATATGAAATAAAAATTCAAAATTCACTGTATTTTAACTATGAATTTAAATAGTTTTTACCATGTTCATTTAGTTCCGCTTAAGTACCTTGTTATTTTTATTCTATTTAACTTATTTGCTTACGACTTAATAGACGCCAAACGGACTAAAAGATGGGATTTTAGAGAAGTATTTGATTTTTTTGCTCTTTATTTGCAATGAGAATAATTGAAATGTTCTCTATTTTAAATTGATCTATGTTCAATTTAATTTATAAATATTTATCTTTGCATTTAGTTTATACTTGCTAATTTTATTTGGGCGTGCAACTTTTGAGTTTAGGAGAACTTAGCCTGATTATATTTATATGATCATGATAATTTTTATGTTTATTTTCATTAAAATAGTTTATTGAATAAAAAAATTTGTTTTCATTGCCTTATCATTGATTCTAATGATGACTCAATTCAAGGCTAATTACATTTTGAAAACATGTCTATAATTGTGTTCTTATTATTATTTTCAACAATTTTTGTATTTTTTTATGAAAAATAATGATTTATTGAATATATTCGCAAACAATTGTATGTTGTTTTGAATGAATGAAAAAAACAGGTTTTTCTCAACCAATTCCTGGTCTCATAATTGGGAACACAATTCATACAACTATTATATATTTTTCTATCGCAATAACGAGAGTGAAAGTTTAGTGTGTCATCCATGCCATCAAATAATTTATTACCCTGTTTAATTCACTGATAAAATCAAATGTAATGTTAATTTTTTAATAGCACTTAACAAATAAATATTACATAAAAATTATGACTCTTTTTGAATGTCGCGATAACTTTATGACTGATGAATATTTCAGTTTATTTTTTTCTGTAGCCCGGGTACTGTTGAGTATGGAAACACATGTTTGCCCTTAAAAAAGCGCTCATTCCTGAAGATTATGATAAATGTTATGCAGTTGTAACCCGATGTTACGTTATATCTACTATTTTGAATGGGTCTGTGACTGTACAACTAAAACACTGTTTTTCAGAGATGACTATATCAGACAAAATGATACTGAATTATGACTAAAATAGTCATCTCTGCAAATCAGTGTTTCTACTGTAGAGATGACTATATCAGAGACAAAATATTACTGTATTATGACTTAAATAGTCATCTCTGCAAATGACTGTCTCTATTGTAGAGATGACTATATCAGAGATAAATTGTTACTGAAATATGACTAAAATAGTCCCCTCTGCAAATGAGAGTTTCACTGGTACAGTTAAAGGCGCATTTAAAATAGTTGATATAACGTAAGATCGGCTTACGTCTGATGCTATCATACATACAGTCACTATATTTTATCATTTAATATATTCAGTCATCTTTTGATTTTAATCGTTTAAAAGCATTTTTCTTATAAATAACAACTATTTCTGGTCAGGTATGCCATCCAATTAAATATGGGCTCAGCTGTATTGCCAGCACATGTAGCCAAACATTTATAACAAGTTTACCCTTTCTCATTTTTAAAATAATTAGCAATTACTGGCTTAAAATATGTCAGCATTAATTGTATCCTAGCTTAATTATGCAGACTTAATTTGAGCATGTTTCTATTCTGTTATTGAACTATTCATGACCATGTTAATATTTTCGATTGAGCCTACTACTTTACGTGAGGGCTTAGTTGAGCTGAAATGGCCATTACGTTCAAAACGCATAGTTATTCTCCTTTTTATTTGTGTTTATTAAACCGAAAGTTATTTTTCAAGTGAATCCCTAATAAGATTTGTGTCAACGCATTTTTTTATACAACTATTTGCTATAACTCTATTTGGTTGCAAATCTCAATAAAAGCCTATACGCTCTATGTGTTGCACAAGTGTTTCCATAGGTTTAACCTATGGTTACATAATTGGACGCCTTATGTGGTCTACGAAGCTATCGATGGCTTTGCGCTGAAAATTGATTTATTGTTCTTTTCTATGGCTTTATTCACAGCTAACACACGCACCGAAACAATTGGCTGACAAACAAATAAAGTTTTTGTCGACAAAACAATTCGATGCCAAAGAGCTGTTCGAATCGACCCTGGATGCTATTCTGATACCAAGAAGTCCGGGAACTGATGGCCATTTAAAAGTGCAAAACGTATGCAAAAAAGTTTAAATTATTTTTGACCACAAATTAGAGTTTTTTTTTATAGTTTTCTATATTAAAATGATCAAGGGTGGCCTAGTAGGTTCTAGATAAATTTTACAATAGACAAAATGAGCAAGTTAATTTTATATGCTTGTTTATTTGAAGTTTTTTTTTGTGAATATCTAGAGCCTGGAAAGCCGTTTCGCCTTCCCGTGTATATGAGTCTGGTGTCATCATAACAAACAAAGGGGGAGTTAGCACATCAATAGTTAGCAGGTTAACTTTCAAACGCATTTCAGAGATGAAATTTGTGTTGAAAAGTGACTGTTTGAACTTGGAACTTTCTATTTGAAACCGCATACTTGAACTTTGTTTGAAAGTTATCCTGCTTACTATTGAGTGGATGTGTTAACGTCATCTTTGTTTGTTATGATGACACCAGACTTATAACTACAGGAAGGCTGCACTGATTTCCAGGCTCTGGTAATTATTGAAAATATTCTTATAATTGAGGCCTTGAGTACAAAATGATTTTTTTTTTGTTGCAAACTATTCCGTATAAACTGTTTTTCTATTGTTTTTCAAACAATGAAGTTTTTTTATATAAGGAAAATAATGCATGGATTCAATTAATTTTATTGCTTTTTCGCTTTTCATTGAGTCATTTGATTGATAAAGCTAACTGGTTAATTGGCAATATGTGTCAGAACAATTATCTATTAATTAAATATTTTTTTTGTATAAAATTATAGTTTAGATAATTTTATTGCATTTTTGTCGAGTATTTCAACAAAACATATGATCAGGTTATATGAAAAACATTATATTAATTATGCTTTACTCAAATTAGTAATCTATGATAAATATGTAAAATATTTTCAACGCATTTATATTCAAAAATATTTTTATGATTTTTCTGCTGAAAAGTCAATAAAAATTTAATTAAATTCTTAATAAAATTAAAATTTATGCAAAAAATTAATAAAACATTTAATTAAAGCATAATTTTTAAGACAAAAATCCAGAAATAAATTCCATAAAAATCTATGTTTCAGTTCATCACAAAAATGATGGAATCGTTGGAATGGAATGTAGAGAAAGATATCTTTACAGCAGAGACGCCGATAGGAAAGCGCACATTCACTAACATTATCGCAACACTGAATCCCACGCACTGTAAACGACTGGTACTGTCCTGTCATTACGACTCCGAAATTAATGTTCCGAGCTTCCTGGGCGCTATCGATTCAGCTGTTCCCTGTGCTATGATCATACATCTGGCAGTGGTTCTCGACGACTATCTTAAACTAGTAAACAATTAAGCTGGGGATGTGCAAGGGGGGTATTTTTGGCATTAAACGTCATTTTAGCGGCCATTGTGTTCGCCATTATTTCTGTCATTTTTACCACACCCTATATCCCCCACGAGTCTTGGCCAACCTTGCACATCCCTAAATTAAATCACTCATTGGTAATGATTGCGAATTCGCTTATATTTTATTCAATAGTAAAGCGAATTAATTCTTAATTCTTATCATTAAATCCTAAATAAATAAATCTTTTATTGAATGCAAACCAAAAGTCAAATACAGAGACAACCGTACAGTTAGTCTTCTTTGATGGGGAGGAGGCGTTGGTCAAGTGGTCTAATGAAGACTCATTGTATGGTTCGCGACATTTGGCTAACAAATGGAGTCGAACTGCGTTTCCGAAAGAGTTGAAGAATAAGTGCAAAAACTATACGCAAACACAAACCAGAGAATTAGATCGAATAGAATTAATGATCTTGCTCGATCTGATTGGTTCGTCGAATCCGACGTTCTATAGCTTTTTCCCCAACACTAAACCGTTCTTCAATCGATTCATAGAAATAGGTGAATAAAAACTATACCGTATATTATCGCAATAGAATTCTAAGCCTAATTCTTTGAAACTACGTCAGAGGTACAATCGAGAAGAATGTATGTTGACACAATGTTTACATGTTAAATGAAAAATATATTGTTTCCAACAATAAAATATTTTAGTTTGAATTTTTTATCAAGCTTATTTTAGTCTTTTATAAACTGCAGCAATTCATTAAAATAATTAAAACTGGAAAATTTCTTTTTGCTTTTTAGAAATATCAATTCACAGTGACCATGCTTCAACAAATATTCATTTGTCAACATACATTTTTCTCGGAACTTTGATTATAATGTTCTGGCTTATGTAGGTTTAAGAAAGAATGTAATGGCTTATAAATATTTTGCGGCTTATATAAGATAATATACGGTACTAAATATAAATTTATTTTGTATGAAAACTTACGGTATATTCTGTTTGTGTTTTTTTAGAGAAAAAACTGAATGAAAATAATTTATTGGAAATAAATAATAAGAAGAAGAAAACGACTTATTTTAATAATACACAGATTTTATTCACTGGTAACATAGAGGACGATCACTTGCCATTCCTGCGCCGGAATGTACCTATTCTTCACGTAATAGCCACTCCGTTTCCCACAGTATGGCACAAGGAGTCGGATAATAAAGCGAATCTGGATTTCGCAGCGATTCGTAATTTATTGAAAATATTTCGCATTTTTGTCGCCGAATATCTTCATCTGGATATCAATGATCAGTCAGAATAGAAAAAGGAGCCAGGCTTCCTTATAATATAGAAAAATATTCATTGTGATAATTATTTAAATGTAAATCATGATGGATCACTTCATCTGTGTTAATTTTTGATCTGTACCTTTATTTATCGGAATTGACATTAAATACTGGAATAGTGTATAAAAAAATTCACATTAATGTTACCAATGACTACAAAATTACCATAAAAGGAGAATATCAGGATAGAAAATGGTCACCTGGTTATTGAAGCACGTGTTGAGAATTTTGGAGGCAAACATTTCACATCGGGCAGATTGAACTCAAAAATGCCTTGAATTAGAGGCAAGTTTGAGGCCAGGGCTAGTATACCAAAGGGTAAGCACCTGTGGCCAGCCATATGGATGTTGCCAGATGAAAATAGTCAGTGTAATGCTCTTGATTGCCCTAATCTAAAAGCAAAATGATAATAGAAGTAAAATTCTTCTATAAAAATCATATTAGCTTGCTCAACTGCCCCGTCATTGAACCTGCATAATTGGAAACTGATTTTATCCTCCCATACCACTCTCCATTACCAGTGCAAACAACCGCTGAAAAAATTAATACAGTTATCAAAATCATTATAACTATTGAAAAAATGAATTAAATTTAGTTTTATTCCAATAGTATTTCTAATACTAATAGTTATAATGATTTTGAAAATAGTATTATTTATTTTAAGTATTTATTATAAAATTTATGTGAATTTTATTGCAAAGAAACAAATGTTGTTTTTTTTGTAAAAAAAGAGACAAATAATCTGATGCTTGATTAAAATTAAATCAGATATTCTTATCTAGCATATAATTCTGTAAAAAAATCACGATTTGACCCTGAAGTTTATTAGTTCAAAAAATAATTAACTAATAATCCGGCAACAATTTAACGGCTTTTATGTTTAAATTAGAAATATATTAACAAATTATTGAAAGTTTGCTGCGATTTGAATGAATAATAACAAGGTTTACAATCAAACGATTCGGTTCAGATTGATATTTCAGAGATGCGGATACATTGTAAACTATTTTACTTATGATGACATCATTTTCCCAATGTATCCGCATCTCTGAAATATCAATCTCAACCGAATTGTTTGATTGTAAATATAATTAAGTTATTATTTATTCAAAGCGCAGCTGAAATACAATATTCTATTATATAATGTATTTCTATTAAAAATGTAATTAAAACATAAAACCTGTTTAATTGTTACCAGATTATAGTTGAATTATTTTTTTCATCCTCAAAATCCAGGGTCAAATCGTGATTCTCTTACAGGATTTTATGCTTGATAAGAAAATGTGATTTAATTTTTATCAATCATCAGATTATAATTTTCTCTTTTTTTTTGCAAAAACAACATTTGTTTGTCTGCAATAAAATTCACATAAATTTTATAATAAATACTGAAATGAAAAATAGAAATAGAAATGAAAATAAAATTATTTTTATTCGAATAGTGTTTGTAATACTAATAGTTATAATGATTTTGATAACAGTATTAATTTTTTCAGCCGTTGTTTGCACCGGTAATGGCGAGTGGCATAAGGTATGGGAGGATAACTTTGACGGAAATAAGTTGAACCTGGATAATTGGAAATATGAAGTGGGAGGAGAGCCAAGTGAGCAAGATAATTTTATTTTTATTGTAAAATTTGTATTTTATTATCATTTTATGCATAGATTGGGGCAATAATGAGCTCCAGTACTACACCGAGAATAAAAAGGGTAACGTCAGGGTAGAAAATGGTCACCTGGTTATTGAAGCACGTGTTGAGAATGTGGGCGGAAAACATTTTACATCAGGCAGATTGAACTCAAAAATGTCGTGGATAAGAGGGAAGTTTGAGACCAGGGCAAGTTTACCCAAGGGCAAACATCTGTGGCCAGCCATATGGTTGTTACCGGATGAAGATTCATACGGAGACAAGTTTGAAATTTTTCAAAACTATTCTATTTTTTTAATAAAAATAATAATTTTATTATAAATTCTTAATTAGTTTTCTACTAAAATACAAATTATTTTATTTATTGATTGATTACACGGATAGTCCGGCCAGCGGTGAGATCGACATTATGGAGTCCAGGGGCCAGAAAAGTGATACAGTAGAGGCAACTG
>JAQIWA010003154.1:0-11148 GCA_034693305.1 Eueremaeus valkanovi | reverse complement strand
TGGACTGAAGTCGACTGAATGAACGGCACTAAAACACATAATGCCTGTCCGAACGGCCAGTTGTCTAACACGAATCGCAGCAAATTGAACGGAATGTTAATAACAGTCATCAGAAGATCACTTACGGCTAAGTTAACGATCAGAATGTTTGTTGTACTCAAAGAATGTCTGTTTTCTAGCATTGCTTTACAAACCAAAACATTGCCAATGAATGACACGATTATTATCAGTGAATAACTGAATATTACTATAATCTGTAAAATCCTTGTCTTAATTATGCCTTCACTCAGACTGTCATAAAATTCTTCATTCATTGTATAATTATTTGTTTCATTACTTATTGAATAATTTTATTGAATATTTTCGACCGCTTTTCATAAATACTGCTTTCAAACTAAGCTAGGTTCAAAGAGGCTTACATAAAATGGTCAAGTGGTCGGTATGACAGCGCAAATGTTCTATAAATTATTTCAATAATATATTTATTCGAATAAATATAAATAATTTAATATAAGATATAATTTCAAAATAATTTTAAATACTCTCTGTAATTTCAAAGCAGAACCTGGAAAACCTTCCCACCTTCTGGTGCATATAAGTCTGGTGTCATCATAAAATTCAACAATAGAGTTAACACATTCACTAAATAATTAGCTGGTTAACTTTCAAACGCAGTTCAAAGATGTCATTTTGGTCTTGAAAAAAGCACTGTTTGAACTTGGAACTTTCCATTTGAAAGCGCATACTTGAACTGTGTTTGAAAGCTAACCTGCTAACTATTGAGTGAGTGTAATAACTCCCCCTCTGTTTCTTATGATGACATGTGCACGGGAAGGCGTAACAGTTAACCAGGTTCTGTTTATCGCAATTTAATTATTTCAATTAAAAACGAAATGTCACTGAATATTGAGTGTTGAGTGCATTTCATTTTATTTACTTGTTTTCTGTTATATTAGAGGAAAAATTCAATTTCAAAATCAGTCGTATGTATCGATGTATTAATAGGAATAAGAATAAAAATATAACCATGAACATAAATGTAATCTTGAATATTCTAGTCTAGATTATTTTAAATCCTTACCGGGCATGTGTTCAACAATGTTTTTGTTTGCCTTATTGATTTTCTCTTGTTCAATTTGATATCCTCGTTTCGTACTTCTAGCTAGAACATTTTATATGAAATTCCTAAGATTAGTCGGCAAATTTTTTCTATAAAAATGCATTTTGATAAAAGTTGGAGGGGGTAAAAAGTTTTTGGAAAGACGTACTTTTTTTCGGCTGAAAAAAGGTAATTTATCAGAATTAGCGATGTGCAAGATGATATATACAAAATACCCTGAGTTATTAGGCAAAAATCTGCTATTTCGCCCTTCCCCATACCCGCCCCTGTCTCTGCCGAGCTTGCACATGCCTAGTATTAATGGTATTATTTGAGACAGGAAGCACATCTCATGATAATTACGATCCATAGAGTACAAGCAAGTTTGAATAAATTATAAATAATTTCAGTGTAATTCATATAATACTTGTGATTCAATAATAATTCAATTTAATATCAAAGCACTAATTATCTATTCGTTGCTTATCGTGCAAATTATACTCAAGCAGAAGCTAATGTTAGTGAATAACTCAATATTAATACCAAATCATAATTAAGATATCTATTGATAAAAGACTTAAAACTTTTTAAAACATTTAAATGAAATGAAGTATTAATTAACGGATGACTAGAATTCAATTCTTCGTATTCCATGTCTAACTATAATTTTCAATCTAGTTCAAATCACGATCATCAAGTAACTGGGTCACTTTATTCAGAGCACACAAATAACATCTAAAACATTACGTAATAACAAATTCAATGATACTTTTGATCAATATTTCACAAGAATTACAATCATGTGATTGGAATACATATAAAAGGCATTTATACGGCACAGGTATGTAATGTAATGTCAAGAAAATAGCATTCAATACAAGTAATTAAATTCACCTTGCTTCACTTTTACTTTCTTCTGCACTACTTTCTCAAGCAATTGGATGTTGAGAATTGAGCAGAGCTTCACTTATGGCATACCGTATACTCAGCTCTGTATCAACTGTTGACTTGTATTGGAATCTCTACAAGTTCTGCACATGGTCAGATTTGCAAAATTATGTGAGTAAAAAAATCGAAGCCAGTCATGCATTTTGTTAAATATTTTATCATATATTCGGCAAATATTTGTGCTTTTAATAGAGATTTCATAGAATTAGTTATAAAATTCATTCAATTATTCTTATATTTAATATCGTTTACTAACTACCAGAACTTGGAAAGCCGTCCCGCCTTTCCGTGCATATAAGTCTGGTGTCATTAAAACCATCAAGGGGATTCAACATAACAGATCAATAGTAAGCAGGCTAACTTTCAAACGCATTTCAAAGATGACATTTATGTTTTTAAGAAGCACTGTTTGAACTTGGAACTTTCCATTTGAAACCTCATACTTGAACTGTGTTTGAAAGTTAACCTGCTAACTATTCAGTTGATGTGCTAACTCCCCCCTTTTGTTTGTTATGATGGCGCCAGACTTATATGCACGGAAAGGCGGAGTGTTTTCCAGGTTCTTGTAATGAGTCCTGAATTCACTGCAGAATAGAATGTTTAAATGAATGCATAATTATGTTGTTTACTCATATAATTCGTGGAATAATCATGTTGAACTTTTCTGTGTGGGCGTCTTTCATATTTTCAAATATAAAAGTTTATTTGTAATTAAATTTTATTAAGCCTATTATCAGGGTTAGTTGAGAATGCCTTGACAACTAAATAATATTTTCATAATATTTAATCAATTTATTGTTGAATTACATTACAGAGTCTTATAAACAGATTGGCCTGTATGCGCAAGGTGTCTAGAAATAATATTTCTGAATTATTATTAAATCAGGAATATTATTTCTAGACACCTTGCGCATACATTATTATTAAAGTAACATCCTAATTATTAAGAATGTACAAGGAGAATTAGAGCACCAAGGTTAGCGAAAAAGTGTAGGCCAAATCCGTTGTTGCTTGATACTCCATCAATTTTGGGGGGAAAATCCACCCACTTTGTACCTTGCACATCCCTAATAAATTTGAAGTGGGCTCAACTCCATACAACTTAAGTCCTTTTAAGAATTTCAAAAAAATAATCTTTTCATCAAATAAGAAGAAAATTAAACTTTTTCATCAATTACTGTATCCCGGCTCAAATTAAAAATAAATATTTTTCTAATAAAATACTTAATTTTTATATTAAAATTTTTAATACATTTTATGTTCTTTTTTCTGTAAATCGGATAAAGTTTTCAAAAAATGTTTTGATTTGTAAAAATATAATCGGATTATAAGTTATATTTTTTTCATCTTTTTCTAATGGAATGTAAGCTTATTGTAAAAATTGATTGACACAAATATTTTTCAATTATATACTTTATTATGTCCTACAATAAGACGTGGATTAAATTCTTTACAAATTGAATGAATAGTCACTTCAAATATGTGTTTATTTTTACGCTAATACGGAATAATAGGATAAATAAAAATTCTCTTATTTTTTCGATAAAAATATTTTATTTGTGCTTAGAATACAAAAGGCTATAAAATTGGATTGACTTCCATTAAATAAGCATGCTTGATTAGTACAGACAAGGAATATAATGTGTGCTCAACTCTGAGTAATAACCGTTATCTTATTTTTTGATAACTTCTTCTCTCTTTCAATGATTTCATATCAGTTTTGAAGCAAATAATTGTTTGAATAAAAACTCAATTATTTATTCACAAAATTATTTTAATCTCAACTCTTGTCTCAAAAGATTATTCGATTTCAAAACTGATATGAAATCAACGAAAGTGTTAAGAAGTTATCAAACATAAAATAACAAATATAACTCAGAGTTGAGCACACATTAGATTCCTTGTCTGTACAGTACAGTAATAAAAGGCTTGTTATGTCAAGAGATTTAATTAAATAAAAATAGAAATAAAAACAAAAATTAATTAATGTTGAGCATTGAAAAACAAAATAAAGAGACAGGGTGTGCTAGTAATTGACGAGTAATGAGTTTTCAGACACAACTAAAGCAATCCATTACAGGTTGTTTTCTTTTTCTCTCTGAGAAGAGATAAGAAATTATCAAAAATAAGATAAAAGGTATTACTCAGAGTTGAGCACACATTTGATACCCCGTCTGTACTATTATATTTCTGGATCAGAATAAAAGGATTGGTAACAGGTGCACTAAAATGAATTCGAAGAAAATCCGATAACTATCCAGTTTATTGAGTTTTTTACTTTTCAAATGTTATTCATAAATAAAAGTTGAGAATAATCTGAAAGTTTTATACGATTTTGAAGTCGTTTTTATGATTCGTTTTTTTGCTTTGTTTTATATATATATTTTTGGATTTATTTCAGAATATCTGAATATATGGTGAAATAAATGTCTTTTTTAATGCTTTCCCAGAATTGGATTAACTTTTTTTGAAATATTTTTTTATTCATTTTATGTCTACTTTAGGCAAAAATATTTACAATTTTATTATACAAACAAAAAAACATAATTATATTTATAATGTGTTTGGTTTAGAAAAAAAAAGTTCTTTATTATAAACAAACAATATTTCTTTTGTAGCTTTAAATAGATTTTAATATGTCTTTACAATAGTATCCCAGATCATATATTTTACACTTCAAGGCGTTTAAATGACGTTTACTTATACTTACTGTATAACAAGATTGAACTATTACTTGATTACGTGTTTAAGCAAATAAGCAAATAAACAGAAAAATCACCTTAAGCTTCAATGAATAAAATTAAAGATAAATTGAATTATTCTTCGCTTCAAATGTTCTTTTGATAAAAGCATAAAAACACTAATCAATTCAGTCTTATTAGGAGTAAAATACTTAATAGTATTAAATAAACTCGAATTAAGGAAAAAATTTTATTAAAAAAAAGTTCAATTTGTAAAACAAAATTGTATTCACATATCTGATTATCAGGCTATTTGATTGATCTCTTATACCAAGCAATTTATTTATGATAATCAATTGAAGCATAAAATAAATATTTGCCCCGAATACAATTATTTTATGTTAATAAAAAGCACGAAACAAGCACATTACATAAGAATTTAATAATAATAAACAAGTGCACTTTATGTTCAATAAAAGAAATTCTATTCCAGTCAATCACCAGGGGATTTGTGAAGCGAATGAAATAAATATAAGCAATGAAGTTCTCCAATGATCTGATGTCATAACTGAATGCAATGCAGAAGAAAACTATTGTTAATAAAAAACATTAATATTTCAAAAGTGTTTCTTATTTTTCATTATAAGAATAAATGAATTATTTATTGCTTTTTGAATTGAAAAACAACACAGGAGTATAGCCTAGGTTGTTTTATTGTTAACAATTCTAATGTTAGCCCGAATATTGAAACATAAGAATTTCAAATATAGCCTTATTATTTTTTGCTTGAAATACACACCCATGATCATATTTTTTAATATGCGTAGGCTTTATGATGGTGAAATAAAAGTTGACTGAAATTTACTGAAATATTTCATAGAATTTATATGTCATGAAAATTTAAAACCAACTCTGATCTTAAAAAACAATCCGGGATAAATTGAAAACTAGTGAAAAATATTATTTTTATGAATAATTATTTGAAAGCATTGCTATAATTCATGTCATAATAATTCAATGTTAGATCGGCTCAACAGCTCCCTGGTTATATAACAGCACCAACCCCATTTCAGGGGACACTACCGTGCCTTTAGAATTACATGCCTGGTTTTTACCTTGGCAGGAGGCAGTGCTACGAGTCTGAGACTACATGACAGGTGACGTGCCCATAGCAACCAAAAAAAACTCGGCCCACCGGGTCAAGGGCTCGAATTCCAGCTCTCCAGCTGAATGTCATGCAATATAACTAGTTAGCTAATAGGCTCTGGTTATTTTGAAGACATCATTAAATGAAACCTTACTATAACTATAAAATGAACCAGCTATAATTATTAAAGAACAATTTGTCGACAACTCTTTTGTTCTGTGCCTTAAGCTGTATGTCTGAGAGAGTCTAACGAGAATTGCTGTTTATTTATAGCCTCTTTAGCTTTGTTAGTATTTCTCAGTATTTCTTTCCATTTTAGCAAGCTACTTTTATGCCAGTGTAGCTGTGCCACAGAACAGAATTACAAAAACATTCTGAAAATTGGACCAAAACTGAAAAAGTTGTTTCAATTTTGAATTATATATTTATTGACAGTTTTTGAAAAGTTTTATTGCTTTTCAATTCTGCTCTGAAATTCTCATCAATAAAAAGTAACTTTATATCAATCGTGTATTAAATTTCAATTCAAGGTCAAACACTTCAAATTCTATTTCAATCATTGATTTTTCAAATTCATTCCTGGTTCAAGCCGTAAAAATGTGCTTTATTAGGAATTCATATATTGAATCGTAACTTGGCAACATATAAAGTGTGCAAGGTACATTGATGATCACACTCTTTAGAAATAATCCAGGTCAAATGATACACTTGTGATATAAGTGAAATTCTTATGAAATGCAAAAATAATTCTAAACTAGAAATATGAATAAAGAAGAAATATGAGCTAGCTATATTTAGATTTGTCTGTAGTCGACAAAAAACACGACAATACCTGTACTTGGTGCACTGCCAAGGCAACTGAGAAATACAATTCGGTTCTCTCATTCGTGTCGTATGCACTGTAACAGAAATAAAAATAAATAATTTCCAAGAATTCAAATGAATGTCGAAATTAATAAACGAAACGAAAATAAAATTATTTGTCTGAGAAGTAATGCATAACTCAATGCAAATGCAAAATATTTTTATATTAATTTATTTTATGTCTATTTATAACTGTTTTTTCTGCTTTTTAGTACAAAATACATTCAGTTTTTCGACAAGATCATTTATCAAGCTATGATTGAAAACTTTATACAGCGTTCAATTATATTATTTTTTTCTATAGGTTGCTGTATTTACTTGGACACTACTACCAGTGTACTTTATAGATTGGATATCTAGCAAATGGAATATTTTTTTACAGTTCAATGAATAAATCAATACATGAATCAAATACGAAGAAAAACTATTCCGAGTCATAAAGTGTTTACTTTTAATCTCATTTTTTTGTTAGGAATTAGTGATTGAGAAATAAAATCAATTTATTGGTTAAATAATAGGTGTTCTCAGAAAACTAATCTTGTTATAAGTATCCTTGATTGCTTTGTGAAGAAAAGCTCTTATTGCTTAACGATTATAACAAGCTTTATAAATACTACTGGTCAAATGATGCACTTGAGATATAGAAGGGACTATGTTATTCTTTATAAGCTAGCATACTAGAACAAGCTCAATTGATTTATCGATAAGTTGTTTACACACCGAATATTTATTTTATAAGTTGGGGTACAGTAAGTAAATTCAATCCATGTTGCACTGTATCAAAAGCCGGATCAGATTTAATAATTTTCGAATAAAGTTATAATCCAGAACAATTTTCATATTATAAAGCACTTCTTTCTGCTGGAGAGCTGGAGTTCGAGCCCTTGAACAGGTGGGCTAATATTTGGTTGGTGCGATAGGTCCGTCACCAATCCTGTGAAATATCATACCTCTAGCATTGCCTCCACCGACAACTAAAGGAAAAAACACTGCCTGTATTCCCAGGGGCAGAGGTAGTGTCCCCGAAATGGTGTTGATGCTGTAAAATATTATGTTATGTTTGATGTCATGAATAATAAATTTAAAAAATATCTAAAGGGTTTGGCTAATGGTCTATGAGAACTTGCCTCGACGATATCTCCTTAACTAGCCATGATAATTCAAAAATAATAAATGCTATGGCCATTGGGGTTCATAATGAGTCAGGAAAACACCAAGAAAGTTTTAAAAAATTTACAAAAAAAATCATTTTTATAATGGGAGCCTATGAGAGATTTTCAATCACCCTCAAAATCTACCCTGCTAAATCGATTGAAGATTTCTTTTACCAGGATGAATCAGAATTCTATTCTGATTTCAAAAATATAACACTCAACCTGGGGAAACAACGAGAAGATAGTAAAATGTAAGCTTCAAATATCAAGTACGAAAGTAGTTAGTGTATATTCTGGCAACAATCTGTCAGTCTCACCGCAAGCTAAGTAATAGTTGAATATGCCTGAAAAAATTTTAAAAATAGTAAAACATTTCTGAAAAAAGCTGAAAAATAGTTGAATTTTCCTGAAAAAACTGAGAAATAGTTGAATATGCCTGAAAAAAATTGAGAAATAGTTAAAAATGCCTGAAAAAAGATGATTTGAAGAGTTATTTTATTCTCAGTTTTTGAACTCGTAGAAGCAATTGATGGCAATGATGGCAATGATTCTGAGCGAACATTCCGTCCATCATGAAGGTTATTGTAACACGAAATACAATACCAATCGTTTCCTGATCCCGATCTTTTTTTAAAATCTTTGCCTTTTTTGCTCAAATTTAGTCCACATCCGGGACAGTTATTTATTGATGTCATTTTGATTGCTAAAAAATAAAATTTTCTTTGGAATTAATTTAATACTCATCTTTATTTTTGATAGAAAAATATGCAAGTGTTATTTTTCAAAGGAGAATTCCTTAAAATAAACGTGCATATTTTTGCCGTCTAATTTCAGATTTTGAACACGGTTATAGCAAAATTCATTGAGGTCATTAGAATAATTTAAGTCAACTATTCAATGAAATGTGTATTTTAATCTTATATACAATTTTCATTTGAATTTTGCTATTTATCAATGGTTGCACACCTCAAGGCCTCCTTTGACGTTACCCAGTGATACACTGGGCGTCGACCTGAGTACAACCACCACTAAACTGTGATGGCTGCGATCCCACGGCATGTGCAACAATCCCTTCCCCTCCTTCCCTAGCCTTCGCCGGTTTTCAGCCGGCCCGGGTCCGGCCAAAGGACCCCAGGTTTCCTGCAATACCGAAGGCATGCTAACCTATACCCCATCCTAGAGGACACCCCCCCTACCAGGGTGCCACCCTTCTCCTACCCTCCCAACCAGGGTCAACCCCTAGTTGAGATAAGTAGGAGTGTTCCCCTACCTTACCCTTTGCTTGCGATGAGACTGACAGATTGTTGCCAGAAGTTACTCTCACTACTCAAGTACTTGATATTTGGAGCTCACCTTTAACTATCTTCTCGTGGTTTCCCCAGGTTGTGTGTTATATTTTTGAAATCAGAATTGAATTCTGATTCATCCTAGTGGAAAAAATTTTCAATCAATTTAGCAGTGTAGATTTTGAGGGTGATTGAAAATCTCTCATTGACTCCCATTATAAAAATGATTTTTTTTGTTGATTTTTAAAAACTATCTTGGTGTATTCCTGTCTTATAATCAACCCCAATGGCGATAGCATTGATTATTTTTGAATTGTCATTGCTAGTTTAGGAGATATCGTCGAGGCAAATTCTCATAAGGCACGGTCCAAACCCTTTTCATAATTTATACAATAGAAGAGAACAAACAGTTTCAGAGCGTATGAGCGGTTCAGCTCCTGCTGGGTCATATCTAAACAATAATAAGGTGTTTTAGTGCGTAGTCTCGGCTCGAAATAAATGACCAAGTGTTTCAACTTTTACCTTCAGGTCAACTAAAAAGGCTTGGTATGAGGTCACTCCATAGAGATTAAGTGCTAGAACTGTTCAGAATCAAAATTGCTGAATAATAATGAAAATATTTTAAGGGGATAACCAAGGAGGCAATCAATCTATGATAAACAATATTTTCAAAATGTACTGACAGGCAATTTGTTGTAAAATTTTATTATTTGGATATAAGTTAAATATTTTCAACTCTATTACTCAAATAATTGATAATAAAATCAATTTTCTAAATTTTATTTTTCATCTTGATTAAATACACTGAAGTTGTACTGATTAATATAATTTGTCTTTAAAATAAAACTAGTTCATTTTAGTTTATATTGTAATTTTTAATCAAGGTCTTCAATCAGCTTTTCATCCTCTTTTACTTCATTTTCAATATCAGCAAGATCGTCTTTGATCAGCTTTAATTCCTTTTACGATATAGTCTTGCCTAATTCTATTTTTATTTCTTTAACCTCTTTTAGTTGCTTATGCTTAATCTGTGTCTTTTCAATATCTTGTTTGATTTGCAATTCCAACTGGCTCACTTTCTTTAAAAGTTCTTCAGTGTTATTTGCGCTACTTTTTATTGTACTTGGTTGTTCTGTTGTGCTTGGTTGTTTTGTTGTACTTGGTTGTTATTTTGTACTTTGTTGTTTTGTAGTGGTTGATGCTTTTGGAATAATTTGCCTAAGGAATTGGCGAAAGGCTCTTTTTGGATATTTGAGTTATTTTCTTAATACCCTGCACATTAATAATTTTCAAATAATTTCCAAATTTATTAATCTATAAATAAAGCAAAAAAATTATAATAAAAGCAATTGTTTGTCATCTCATTTATTCAAACGAAAACTAATCCTGGTTAAGCATATTTATGATTAAGAAACATGAAATTTCTAAAAAGGAATTAACTTTTTTTCTTTTTTAATATTGACTGCTTATTTGATCAAGGTTGATTACGAGTTTATCGCTTGTTTACAAGTATTGTTTTGGTTTTGCATTATTTAACAAATAATTTAATAGACTTCTTATCATTAAGTATTGAAATGAATTCTCATAACAACTAACTCTTACCCAATATTAATGCCTATAATGCACATAATTTTGAACATCTTTTACACTTACTATTGAATGTAATTTATAGTAATATTTGATTAATAGTTATTCTCAACTGTTTTCATGAAAATTATTCAATTCATGTGAAACATCATTAATATTTTCGAATTTTTATGAAAACTTTCTTTAGAAATGGTAGTTATAGATTCGGTCGGGTAAATTATTCTATACTAAAATAATTTTATAAAATTTTATTACTGCCTTGATTAAATACGCTGATCTAGATAATGTTGCTATATAACCAGCTCATACACTAATGTCAAAAACCCCCTGACAAGCTCAAATGAAGCTGGAGCCTAAACCTGATGAGGAAATTCTATGAAAA
>JAQIWA010003153.1:0-11151 GCA_034693305.1 Eueremaeus valkanovi | reverse complement strand
ATCAGAAACTGATAAACAGATTCAAAAATTGATTGCAATTATAATCCTCTCATATAATCCTTATGACTCGAGTTCATGTATACACTTTCTTCGCCTACTGTACTTATTATAATTGTCGGCAAAATAATGAGAAATAAAATGAGAAAAGTTGTCGAAAATAATGTTTAATAAATGATTCAGAACTAGTCATTCAAATGTTTTTATTAGCTTTTAATCCATTTATTTCAATCTAAAGTATTCAATAAAGGGTTCATTAATTCAGTTGATAGGAAAACCTAATCTAATTTCTTTTCATTTGATACCTAATCGATGGACTGGTAGTTAAAGCTTAGACCTGTCATAGAGTCTTAACTGGCAAACAGACGACCGGTAATCAAATGTAATTTGAAATAAATGAAAAATAACAGTACTTTTGCAGAATAATCCTGCGGTCGCTTAACTTAAACCCATAGACATTATAACTGTAGCTGTGCTCATATGGATCAGAAGAGACACCAGTTTTATGTTTCTGCAATTTTTTTCCTTACGTAACAAATATATTGTTTGTTAGCAAACATTATATGCAAATACATCTGATATTGAATAGAAATAATGCATTAATACTCATATCTATTATCCGAATGGAAACGAAATCTTCGTTGTCTTCGATGTGCTTAATGTCTGCAATCATTTATCACATATCAAACAAATCCTCAAAAGATGAATGAATGTGAGCCCAATTCTTGTGCTCTGTTCTGCATGTCTTGTGCACAACACACACATCAACTATTGTATTATTCTCTACTGTAGTAAAGGTCAAAACATTCACACAATTAAGTTATAGACGAAATCGATATTTCGATATATTCTGGTTCTTTGCCTTCTTTAAATCAGGTCATCTGAATAGTGAAGCATTAATAATACGAAGATTCAACTCTGAAATATTGGTCCAAAAGCGTATATTATTAAGAACAGTATGACCTTGTACAGTATAAAATTCTCGACAAGTTATTATGTTGACCTTAAAAAATAAATATGAGTTTCAATTGTATCTATAGAGAGCACCAATAGTTCAATGATTCAGTAATATTTCCGTAGAAGGGTTAGAGCTGAAGAGGGAACGGGTCAACTAGTGGTTGCCAAGAGCTGTAAAATCTTAAGGCATTACTCAGATTGAAACACACATTTGATTCTCCGTCTGTACAGTCACAGATGCATTAATTAAAGTAGATATGACGTAATGTCAGCATACGTTTGATAAGAATCAATTTGGAAGTTATTCAAAGAGTTTATAATGTCGTCCAAACGGGTGGTAACAGAAAATGTTGAGTAATATTAAGGAAATCTAATCAATACTAATATTAATTATTCTCAACTTTTTTCTTATTCTAGTAATTAATAAAAATAATGTAAAAAAAGCTATAACTTATAGATCAATTAGCCTCATAAAGCTGTTTAACATAGACGTAGAACACATTTTGAGTTATGAAGTTTGAGATTAGAACTGAATTTCAGTGTTTTTATCACCACTTTCTTTAAAAATGGGGATTATAGATTCGCTATCATGGTCCCCCGAGGAAGGAAGGGAAGGCCTTTACTAATAACTGGATAGATGCTTAGGCTCTAGAGAAGGCCTTTGCTAACAACGGGACTCAGTTTCACAGAAGAAAAGTGGCCAAGGTTAACAATGAGAAACAGTGGTCCCGTTGTTAGCAAAGGCCTTCTCTATAGCCTAAGCATCTATCCTGTTATTAGTAAAGGCCCTCCCTTCCTTCCTCGGGGAGGGGTGGTGGTGGGGAGGGGGGACCATGATAGCGAATCTATAATCCCACCAATTTACAAATACCGAACTGTGCCCCGAGTTCTAGAAAGTGGTGATACATAATGCTGTTCCACCTTGTTTGACTTTCATGTGATTTTGGAAAATAAATTAAACAAAAAACCGATTAATTATACATTCAGTATATTCTATGATATTATACAAAATTAATGATTTTCTTTGAAATATGATATTAATGTAAATATCAATCAATATTTTGACTGAGCTTGCAAGATTAAACAATATACGCACCAAGAATATTAATAAATTCAATGTACTGTAACTCAAATATTCAATAAATGAATTTATAACGAAATGTTGAGTAATTCGCTATAATTATAGATAATATCAAACATTAGAAGATTTTGGTTATAAAAATAGAACATGGTTATTTCATAAATTGCTTTATATCTGACCAGTGTTCGATAAACTGTCTTCCAATGACTCATTTATGATGAAAATATTCAAATGTCAGTTATTTGTGAGACTCACTCAATGAAGACACGAATACAAATAATTGAACAGAGAATTCAAAGCGTAAGCAAAGGTATAAATTAGCCTTAAAGTTAGCCAAGCTTATCCAAAAACTACCCTCTCTAACCTCGGTGCTTCTAAGCATCCTAGTTTTTAATGTAATTCTTGATCTACTCTTTTATTCTTAACATTAGTATTAATGTCTTAATGAATGTTAATTACAGTATTAGTTAATAAAGATTTTGAATTCAAATAAGAACAATGAAAATGAATTGAATTGAACAGAAATACAGTGCAAACGAATGCAATGCTTGTGCTGTACTGTACTGTATATCTGATCAGAGCTTTATTTGTGTTCTTTAATGCATTTGAATTAATCATTTGAGGCTTAAGTAGATTTTAATTCCATTTCTTGATGGCATTACTATCACTGAATTTCTGATTCTGACTATTGACTTATTCTGCTCCACATCATTTTCACGTAAGTCTTAGCTCTAACTAAATCTCAGTCACAGAACACTTACGCTTCGTTTCACTCATTTTTTTATGCCCAGAGTTGGCCAAGTGGTGGCCTTATAGTATAGCACATGAATTCATCTTTCAGATATGCCAGGGTAACCAACATTGTTGTGTAGAGCTCAAGTATGTTTAATCAGTTGCTGCAATCGAAACAGATGTTTCCTCATCCCTGATCCCTCAATTCCTCTTCAAAAGTAACCGAACGAACACTTATTTTATTTATTCATTTGATTTTTGGGCAAAAATAATAAAACTTTTATATAAAGTGAATATACGGTAGAATTTTGAGCAAAAAAATTGAAGAGTTTTGCCGAGAAATTGAAAAAAAAATCTATTCAATGAAAATTGATTTATAAGAATCCGGAATAAAGTAGAAAATCGAAAATTGTCTGAATAATCAATTCGAGGGAAATTGTCATTATTTTGAAATTTCATAATTGTTTTCTGCTTTCATAAAGAGTTTAATAAAGTTTTACAAATATCTGAAGTTTGAGAAAACGGTAAGTCTTTTGAAGTTAAGGAATACTGTAGTGAACAGAGAAGAGCAAAGAATATAATAAATTATTGGATACGAGCAGTGAGTTCAGAGTCAGTTATGTCAAAATAATAAGGCATTCAAACGAAAAGAGTTTATCTTTTATTAATAGAATAGTCTGTTGTTGTTCTCAAACAATTTTAAGTCACATTCAAACTAACCTTTTTTCTCGTCCTCTCATTCACTGTAAAAATATTAATGTTTTTTTCTTTGTCTAACTTTCAACAAAAAAGATAACCATTTTTTGTGCTCTTTTTTAACGATTTTTTCATGAAATTCAATCTTTCTGTAAGTATTGGACTCAGAAATGCAATAAAAGCCAAAATAATATTTTAAGAGAATATTATTTAGTTATACTTTTATATTAAATTTGACCAGGCATGGCCAATTGGGCATACTTCAAACATCTCCTAGCTCAATGGTTTTAGCCTGGCTCTTGCATATGCAAGTGAGCCGCAAAAGTAAGTTTACAATAGATAAGTCGATTATTTTTTATTCTCTTTGACATTTGAAAAGTTCTTATATTCCATAAGATGTTTGTTCTGGCCATCCCTGCACTCAGTCTGATATCCAATTATACTTTTGGCTCATTTTCTTTTAATAATTTATTATTTTATTTGAAACTTCTTTTTATATGTCTTTTATGATTCCGTATATAATATGAAAAGCAAACCGAATTGAAATAATCCCAGAGGTCGGCAGTGGGGTCCAGGGGTGGCCAGGGGTGGCCAGGCCAGAATATATGTAGAAATTGCAATTAAAATCCTAACTAATGTTTAGAAAGACCTCAACTGAGACAGAAATGATAGAAAAATCCAATTCATTAAAACTGAAATAAAGTGAATATTTTTCGGTTAATATTAAAGAGGCCTATAATTAAATTATAATTGACACAGGTAATATTTTATTGCTATGGATAATGTAATGTGAATTCTCTTGTGATGTGAAATTGCCATTTATCTTGAAATATAGACATTATATTCAGACCGATATATCAGTAATGTATGTAATTATGATTGCAATCGAAGATAAGTATAAACTATAAAAACATTAAATTTTTAATTATTTTTGAAATTAGTTAGTATTGAACACTACAGATGTTAACGCATTGCAATTTGAAAGAAGCGACTAGGTTATATAAATCACACTATGATCCAGGTTCAATTTTGTTGCTTTTGATGGCATAATCATAACAATAGCGGAATTCTGTTAGAAATATTAAATATGCGTTAATTATCTTCTTTGTAATGATGTTTATAAATAGAAACACAATTATCAGACTATATATTCATCGTTTGCTATCTGCGAACAAATAACAAAAGATTGAAAAAATATTAAAACAATATAATAGCCATTCGGGTGAACATTGTTTTACATGCAATTACTGGCGGAAGCAATAGACAGAGCCGTGAGTTTAAGTTAGGAAATAAAGACATATTTATATAATAGAGTTGAGTGTGTAGTGTAGTGTAGTGTGTGTTATAATATGTGTGTGTAATAGAGAAATACACAAATCATAGAGTGGTGAACATGTATTGCATGAATGGCATGAATCGTATTGTTAGTTACAGTACATATTGGGTGCGACACCGAGTCATCGTTCTGTGGCTTTCGTAAGCGGAGTTAGAAAAACACAACTAATATTCAGTGCCATTATTGTCGCTACGGGTCTTCACTGCCATTAATGGCATACAATTTGATAAGCCGTACAGTTTGGCCATTTGGCTGAGCTTTGTTTGCACTACTAATGGTTAGACTACTATATCTGCAATACAAATGTATAACTTAGGAGTCAGACCAGAAGAATAGCGCTTCTGATGGCTGACAGATCCCAAACCCAACTCTACTTTATTCTAATCTAATTTCTGTTACGAAGAAAGATAAATATATAAGAGTTATACCATATTTGCTTAGGAATAATAATACTGTAATACAACTTATGCTCTATTATGTAATAATTGAAATTTATTGACAATTTTGCCAAACCATACGAAACGCATCAAAACTATTATATTAGACATTAATAATCGTCTCATATGTCTGTCCTCTCAAATCATAAATTATCGAAAGTAAGCCAAAAGCAAACCAATAGCTTATAAATTACATTCAAAAGTAATTATTTGTTTTTGATTGCATTTTCTAATAATTATTTATATATGAATTCATAATTAACAAGTTTGCCATACCTGAGCTGATGCTAATGGTGCAGATGTTGGCGGCACGACAGGAAAGCCGAACAGTTGTCCGAGCGATGTGACTGCATTCTGGCGCTCGATTAACAGACGCGGAAACATAACTGTTAAATACACGGCACAGTATGGCTCACGATATGGCTTTGCCGGCTCCGGCTATAGATATATTGGATATTATGCTATAGATATCAGTTTCGGAGATAATGCTGACTATAAACAGTCTAAAGAGTATAATGTTGTATATGTTGTATAACGCGTATAAAGAGCTTAAACAATATAAATGAGTTGAAACAAGAACTGATAGTTCAACCGATATAATGGACAGACATATTATAAACTCCAGAGTTAGCACAGTTAGCACATATTCTAATCAAGTTTTGCTCGACATATGGGTTGGAAGAGAAATGAGATGTTTTGTTGGAGACGAGTGAGTGAGGGCTGACTGAGATTGAAAGAGAAAGGAAAAGATTTGGCACTGGCTTATAATGTTAACGGAATATTCGCTACTATTCCGTCATTGCCTTATGCAATGTTCAGATCCTTTTGTTCTGCTATTTGAGTGAAACACAGAATCCAAACACTATTTATAGAGAGAGTGAGAGAGAGCTCAACACAACAGGAACTCTAAGGAAATAATCATAATATAAAAGAGATGACTCTCGAAGACTGGGTAAGACTAACGCACACAAACATAGCTGCTATCGGAGAAACAGTTTAGAGGTTCAGAGCACACATAGTAAGGCATCGGCATCAGAGAGACGGAGGCATTCGTCGCATCACTTTAACCTAACGTATGCTTTAACCTCACAGTTATCATAAAAGTTACGGTTCTGTTGACTAGACTTTGCGTTTGTGAAGCACTAAAGTGAAGCCGACTTATGGAACGGCATACGAGCCGAGCATACGATTCCTTTCTGTTTCGTATTGCGCACAGAATATGGGAATATGGGTCGAGTAAAGGTTGTCACGAGCAACAGGTATGGTATGCTATGCTATGCCATATGACTATACACTCTGAAGAACTGCTCTACACAACTGAAGAATCAAATTCTGTACAGAATTTCTCTCTCTCTCTCTCTCTCTCTCTCTCTCTCTCTCTCACTCACTCACTCTCTCCCTCCCTCTCTCTCTCTGTTGAAAACGACTCAGTTATGCATAATGTAAATGTATTACAGCATCACATGAAGAGGTTTCAGGGCTTTAGCTCTGTATTACACACACCATAGCAGTGACTCAAGAAAATTGTTGGCTTAACACAAACACACATTCAATGCACTAAATAATTCAGGAAAGTTTCAAAATGAAAGAGTAAAACAGTGTTATCGTTGAAATTGCGAAAACATTTTCATTATTTGACAATCAATTAGTTTTTATACTTGAGTTCAACACTCGACAAGACTTTACAGAATGAAAACAACCAGAAATGCTTTCCTCTATTACTCTAATACTCTATTAAATTAATGAATTTAAAAATAGAAACTTTAAGAAGTCGTTGCAGAGGGCCTAAGACCTAACTGTTCTCATCCCATCTCTTCATCTATTTCTATATTCAAACTATTATTTTAAGTCTTAATAATCAAATAATAGCATATTTCAGATATTTTACTCTTCTTTTAATATTAGAATTAATTTTAAATTTTTAATTACGGGAAGAATATGCTCTCTCTCTCTCTCTCTCTCTCTCTCTCTCTCTCTCTCTCTCTCTCTCTCTCTCTCTCTCCACTTCTATCGTTTACATAATTTTATTATTTCTTATGAATTTCTTCTTTGTGTAAGAATTATGGATTTTTTCCATTAAAGTGGATATTACTGTAATGTCTAGTATTATAAGAGTTTTTTTTTATTCATTGAGACTTATAGTATAGAATTGAGTTATACTGTACTGTATTTGATGAACAGAATAAGCAGAGATCGATCATATTTTCTCGGTATCTGCTTATGAGGCATGAGTTACATAAAAATTTGAAATAAACATTAATTTTATTGTCAGACATCATCTCTTCATAAAAGCCATAAAATTTTCATTCTCTTCATAAATATCTACAAAGAAATTGATTATAAATATAACGTTGAATAGCATATGAAATATATTCTTATTATAATATTTATTAATTTATATTATATTTTGTATTTAAGCCAAAAGAGTTGGAAGGTTTGACGTAAGACAAAACCTAAGCTTGTGTAGTTTACAAATTTAAAATTTTAAAAGTATCCTGGCTCTACTCTCACAACATAACTCAATTAATTACTGCCATTACTTATTTGTCACTGAAATTGTTTTATATAATATTTTAATTGTTTTCAATTTTATTCATTCCATGCAAACGACGATTAATTTAGTATTTCTTATTGAATACAGAATTTTAAAAACCATGTGGATTCAACCATTCAAGCATTCAACCATGTTGCATTGAATAGAACATTTTATAAGTTTTTGATTTGGTTTACAGTTTTTGCACAAAGAGCATTGCACTCTGATCATCCTTGATCATCTAACCAAATAATAATAAAATGTGTTTTATCTGTCTCATTGGAAATTAGCAAAATATCCACCTTAGGTTTTTGAGCCCCTATAGGATAAAAATGGCCTAAACTCGATTAAATTAACAATAATTACGGCTAAACTAAGCTTAAGTTAATTTACCCTGATTTCACTCAAAAATGACATCATTTCCGGTAAAACCAGTTTTTAGACGATATTTTGGCTAACCATTCCGCTATTTTATCTTCCCCTATACCCACCTAGGTTTGCATACCTTGGCCATTCCTAATTAAATACTGTATATGTATTTTTAAGAATAATCTCAACTATAGAGCTCTTGATTTTATTTATTAGAGTTGTCTACACATACTGTAGACTCCAATTGAAATGTAAACGATATGTTAGACAGTCTTTCCTCTTATAAAATCTTGAAAATGAAATTCTGATTCCTTTCCAATGTCTTCACAACACGTAATGATTCATATTTAATAACAAAATCAACTTTTCTTCGGCACCGCTTCTTGCGAAGAGGTTTTGCCATTATTTCAAAGCAATTCTATGTGAATAATGTGAATAATGTGCTTAAGTTTATATCATTTTTCAAATATTTATAAATACTTGTAAGCGATTACAAAATAATGTTATTCTATAAATATATTAACTATTTATATAATAATTTTGTTTTAAGAAAATTTTTTCCAAAAAGAATAAAATATTTAGAATTTTATATTTATTTGATTAAGTGCTGAACAAAACTATAATTTAAGTTATAGTAAATATTTAGCTCAGAGTAAGTGCGGTATAATTCTTATGGTTCTTATTCTTGATTTTCTTGAATGTAATGCCAAACACAGACCCACTTATAAACTAAATATATTTCATGCGTCTGAAGCATATAGTGGTAATTGACGACTACCAGTGCTACCAGTACTACCAGTATATACTGTATATTAGGTTAATGTTCGGTAAATATCTTGAGTTCTCTATAATTTGAAAAATTCAATGATTCGGATCCATTTTTCATTTACAATTCAATAAGCATTTCATTTTCAACATATTTTTCAATATATGTATAAGTGTTTCAAAACTTCAGAACTTTTCAATTATCAGCAGATTTTTCATTATACTAGTACCATTACCTTGATCGTTTATACTCTTATGTCATAGAATGCATTAATATTTGACATTAATATTTCATTACAGCGGTTCTCATATACTGTGTAATATTGTCATTACGAAAAGGATTAAGAGTTATCACTATTTTCAACAAATTAATACTGTATTGTTATAATCTAAGCAATGTAATTTTGATTTTGGGGAACCAAATATTTATGTGTTCGGTACCTATTGTGAAAATTATAACCAATGTTTCAAATTATAGTACATTAAGACTCTCTGTAATTCAAAATAAACAGTTCAACACATGTTTGACAATGAATTGTCACTCAATTTCAATACTGTCTCTAAATATTGAACTGTATATCAGACTAAATAATTGCAATTATTTCTAAATCTCTACTCATTATAAATGAATTATAAAATGTATCCTAAAGTGTATGCATTCTAGTCAACAGATTTAATGTCTATGATAAGTATGAATTCACCATATTTTGCATTCTTTGGTTATAATTCACCAATTTTTGCCTCCACTTTCTTAGGACGGGGAGGATATAGATTTGTTTAATTTTAAACCAAACATTTACTGTGTTGCTTGGTTATCTTCAAAATTATATTAAATACTGTATATTAAACAAATTAAAAACCAGTTCATATGTCTATTTCTAAATGAGCCGGGAATATATAGCACTATTTATATTACATTCATTTGTGTTAAATAAGAACTGCGCGGAAAATGTTGCCTCAAATTTGATTTCATTTGATTCAAAATGTAGTTCAGAACAAATGCAATCCAAAACAGAATATATTATTTATTTAAAGATTTATATTCAAGAATATTATTAAAGTTTTATTTTCTGAAATGGGATTCACTTTAATAAAAAATATATATAAATACTTAATGATTATTACTATTACCGGAATCGACAAAATTATTCTGAATGTGTGGCCAATGTAACCAAAATGTAGAGAAAATTAGAAAACGTATAACTGTTTGCTCTAATTCTACAAAGTGATGGGGAGAAGGAGCATACGAGCATACGAGCATGCACATTTATATAAATTATCTCATTTAACTGATTTTAGCTAAGACTACAATTCATTTGTCTCACTCTTAAATGTATTTATAATCTATTAAAAAGATTTTATTCATTAGATTTGTTCAGACGTTCAGACTTTGCTTTCACTTAATTTAAAAGCATGAGAGAGAGAGAGAGAGAGAGAGAGAGAGAGAGAGAGAGAGAGAGAGAGAGAGATAGAGAGAGAGTTTTGTTTCATTTTAGCTGAGCTTGATAATTATGAGAAGATATACCGGTAAATATATTTTTTCATAAAGTACTTTAAATTGTAAGATTTATGAGCATGGTTAATTAGTTATTGGATTTTGGAAATGACTTTTAAAGTTAGGAACAATACGACAGATAAAAGATTAAAATTATTTTAAGATTAGTTGGCATTCAATAAATTAAGATTAAAGCAGAGATAATAAGAGAGTGACTGTCAATAAGTTATATCAGATCTGATTGCCTGCAATGCAAGTGATGCACATAATAGTTATGCAGACAGTATGTCATTTTACTTCAATATCACTTTCTCCTGTAATCATCTGCCTTGATCATCTCAACCCTATTATTATATAGTCTGCACTCCATGTGAACTCATTTTAATCCGGAAATTACATTCATTTCTCACGAATTGAAAAATTGAAAGCTTTCTGTTCGACAGTTCTATTGAGCAAAACATATATTAATACGAATTCAACACTTTATTGCAATACAATGTTTGTAATTATTGTATAATCAAAGCATAATCATTGTAAACACTGACTAAATGCACCCACTATTTCACACCGGGATATCAAAACTCATCATTAGCTCAAAAAGGAGTTGTCAGACTTAGAAAAAATGTTTACCTATTCGGATGATATTCTATCCTCAAATACCAATGAAAATATGATACAGAATGATGCAAAAATTTTGTTGATAAAAAGAAAGAAAATCGAGCCAGGACAAAAACAAGTTTTAAACAAAAGCTG
>JAQIWA010003152.1:0-11154 GCA_034693305.1 Eueremaeus valkanovi | reverse complement strand
TTGAATTTATAATTATACAGAAATTCTGTTACAGAGTATAATAGTCTCTAATATAGACTTAATTTTTTAGAATTTCATTAATTAGTGAAATAAAGTGTTTGTTATTTCTATTATAGAAAATGTATAGAAAAAGGAAGCAATGAATGCATGAATGCCTTTAGGGATAAAACAATTTGTTTTATAAAAATCCCTATTTATAACCTAAACATATAAAACAATTATATACTTATATACAGTAAGTATATATGTAAATTAATTCACGTTATAATGATTTTTAACTCCTAGTTGATAACAAGGAGCGGAGTATATAGTTTTGCCAAAGTATCTTCCCCTCACCCTCCCTAACAATTCATGCATTCATTCAATTTAACTCTTTTTATAATTTTCATTATAAAATACTTCTAAAGCGGAGTTAATATAATACTGTACCAGCCTTGTTTAAAAAAGATGACAAATGGAAGTAATTTTTCACTTAAAAGTAAAAAATGAAATTTCATTTGAAAAAATAATATATCAATTTCTATGTCTATAATACTTTGAGCTATATATCAGTGAAGAATCGTTGAGCGAAATCGATGAGAGGAATAGAATTTAAACAATTTATAGCAAAAGTGCAATTTTATTGTTTTCCCGTTTTTGTCGATAAGATATCTAACATATTATATAACATTGATCCTCAAAACTGGGACACAATTACTCTAATGTAAAGGGAGTTCCGAAAAGAAGCAGAAGTTTCGTGAAATTTAAGTGAAATTTACAATAAAAATAAATATATTATAAGTTTAAACAAAAATTATAAAACACATTGCAGTGAATCGCTTGACAATTATCATCAGTAATGCATTTTTTAGAGTGAAATAACTGAAAAAAATATTTTGTTCCTAAAAATAAAATTCTTAGAATTGTGAGAATATACGAGAATTCAAAAGCAATACAAACAAAAATTCGAGCATTTATTTTATGGCGGGTTTTGAAAATAAAACAAATATTGTTTAATAGAAAAAAAAGTTTCTTTTTTTTATTATTTCTCTTATTCTGTTTGATTCCGAGGAATGAATTAACTGATGTATGATTTAATTCATCTTTTTTTATACAAATGCTTTTCCTTTCAGTTGGTGTGCTATTAATGGAATAAATTTGAATCTAATTATGATTTCTGATTAAAAAGAGACTGTTTTTAGTTGAATGATAATTCGCAGCTCAAACAGCAGTATATAATACAAATAGGTTTTTAATTAATAGAACTTTCAATTAATAATATTTCTGAAAATTACATTTATTTTACCGAAATTTTTATTTTTATTGTAAGTATAATAAATTATTTCGATTAATGGCAATAAAGTTGTTATTATTTCTGAAATGTCTTTGAAATTAATGGCATTTTATGGGAAGACTTCCGAAGGAATTGAATAAATTTTTACTTTATATCAGATTAAAGTCCTCTTAAATTACATATAAAAGTTGGATAAAATTTGTAGAACATTCGAGACATGGATTCTATGTTTGAATCAAATGTAAGGCTAGAAATATTTGCAACAAAAACTAATTGTATAGCAATTCTGTTCAATGTATTGCATAAAATGTTAATTCGATTGCAGAGAACGATAGGTATAGTATAGAAAAATCCATTTGAGTCTCGCAAAGAGTATTTCTGTGTTAAGACAATCACTAATTGAATCAAATTGTTTTCCGGAGAAGACAAGAAAAATATTCGCATTTTATTGTTTCAAAATCACAATTGTTTTTCGGCAAAAACACTGAACATATAGACAGAGAGACATAAATCAGTGCAAATAAATTATATTTATCACTCAAATAGCTCTCTATAATAGGAACAGGTATTGCGAACACAAACATATGCTGACCAACAAAATAAAGTATTGATAAATAAATATAAAAAACTAGACATAAATTGGTTCCGAGTAATCGATGGATAAATATAAGCTATTAATATTTCTTCATATAGTCCAGGCTATATTTTCAAATAAAATAATTGATTGCTTATAGATTGACAATTAGAAAATGTAAATATGCTTGACAATCGATGATATGATCATGGTGCGACCAGAATTGCGTCTTAAGTCTGAAATATGAATTTTGCTCTTTCTTTGCCCTCTATTTGTCCGATTAATTATATTTTTTAAGTTATTTTATATTAAAAGTTAAGATATTATACCATAAATTGTAAAGAATTTGTTTAAAACTTAGCTGAGTTAGAGTGGAGTTCAGTATTATATAAAATATAGGTTAAGTCCTTTGGGATTCGCTTCACTCAAGTCTGAGCTCTTTTTGCTGCTATATATCCAACCATTTGTGTGTCCGCCCACACCATCAGCTTTGAAAGTGATTTTTCATTCATTTCCCTATTTTTAATCCTTCGCTCACTTTTAGGGCTTATTTTAAGTTTGATTTTATTGTTAAAATTTTTGATTTCAATCTTTCAAATAACTGAGCGTTGGTTTCAATAAATCCGTTATTTATTTTCATTTGATATACATTTCTGAGAAAATTGAATTGAATTCAAGCAAAAGCACGTCTTTTCCTGACATAGAAGTTAAAGATCTTTATAAATAGATTGCGTAAACACTTCTAAAATTCAATATTATATTTACTAATTTGTAAGTCATTTTGAATGCGGGTCAATTATCATTTTGTTTATTAATAGATACTCAGTTTAGTTACCTTGACTGATTTTCTAGACTTGCAAGAACTTATGTTTTCAATTGAACTTTGAATTAATTGAATAATGTTTTGTCGGCTGTTCTACAAATTCAAAGATAACTGCATTTATGTCGGCTCTGATTGATTGCAAATGAAAATAAACCAAAAATAACTTCTGACCGAAATTCTCAACTATTTTAACGAAACGCTTAATTGAGTTTCAGAGTAGCGATCAATCTATCCATCTATTGATCACTTGATTTGATTTCACTGATGAATAAATTCAATCAAACGATTTGTCGACCAAATTATCAAACATTGCAACAAAAGTATCGAAAGATAAGAACAAATATATTCTTAATTATATTAAAGCAGAAACATCTGAATCCACCGTTTCTTCAGGGCAGATTCTGTGATAATTCCGGGTCAATCTAGGTGTTGCACTCTGTGTCTGGTCCCCAATGGTCAAATCTCCTGACACACAGAAGGCTGTAAACTAGACAACCATTTTTACAACCAATAAAACGACTCAATGGAAACCCCTTTCCATCCATATTCCGATAGTGTAACCAATTAATAGATAAGGAGAAGAAATAGAAAAATTGACATTTATTTGTTATTTATGTTTTGTGCACAGATTATATTTGCACAGTATATGACATATATAATTCAGAATTGATCCAGGACAACGATGGCTTATAAAAAGGAATAGAAATTATTTTTCTCTTATTATTTATTCAGAGCTAAGTCTAAAATAAGAATTCCTAAGACTTCTGAATGTATTATAAGTTTGAAAAAATTTGATTTCATTTTCACTGTGCATTGGATTCAGTATTCGGGTATAAAAAAAAATCTATTTATTTATTATATATCTATTTATTTGATTTCTATTTAAAACTGAGAGCATATGTAAACATTTGAGGCAACGAATAGAATATTGAAGTTTTACATCAGTTGTGACCCGAAATCAGTATTCAAACAGAAATGCATTCAAATCTCATCTGTGTTTTGCAATTTATATTCTAATGAAAGGACTGACAAAAAGAGAAAAAGTAATAAATAAAATGAAATCTTGAGTTAAAACATGTTATGCGATGTGAAGAAGGAGTGAAATAATTCACAAATAAATAACAAAATCATCAAATATTTTGTATTGAATACTAAAAGGAATTTTCAAAAAACATATTCATCTGAAAAATTGCTGACAAAACCACAATTTTTAGAATTCTTTGCGAAAAATATTTTCCTAAAAATAGACAATTTTTAATATCGAAGCTTTTGTTTCATAAGATTAAACAATAGCTAAAAGTCATATATTCGGGTCATTTTTCAATTTCTTAAAACTTTTAGAGCATTTTTGTACTTTATTTTTATCAAAAATTCAAAGCATAACTCATATTCCGTATGAGTTTTATTACATTTTACGATAAAATATATTCTCATATAAAGAATAATTCAATGGAAATATATTCTCATCATTTAAATGGTTTGGAATGCAAAGTAAAACTGTACAGTGTAAAACAATTGCACAATAATTATCAACTTAAAAGTTAATTCGGCACAAATGCAAACAATTTCAAGAATTAAAGAAAAATAATTAATTTTCGTTTCTGTTATTCAGTGAACAGAATTTAATTACAAAGAAAAAGCATTTTACCTGAAGTGCATTCAAATTCAAATATAACTTAAGTTAGAGTGGAATCCGAAGAGCAGTTAATTTAAACAAATACTTGTTTTTATTTTCTTTGCTAATATTTTCTCTGTTTCTCTACTAATCCTCTGAACAGGTGCTCGAGTTCTATACAAATACCTTCCGATGTGTGTCGGCCTCAGAAGAATGATATTCTTGAAGCGAACCAAACAATACAGAGAAGAATATTCCGGAAATTATGGCTTCACATACGTCCTGCTGTGCGAGTGCTTCAATCTGAGGGAATCGTATATCGCCAGCGCCTGTACTACCATTGATCAGTTGAGGGCCAGATGCTGTGGCTATACCGCACTCTACATAAATCAAAGACAATAATTCGATTCCTATTTGATTATTTTCTGAAATATGAAAGAAAAGAAATGAAAATTTATTATCCGTTTCGATACCAGACATACAGTCAGTACTGTATATCGAAACACATGAGACATATATTAGAGTTTGAAAGACTTGGGAAGACTAGACAACTCTTTCTTTCAAAAGAGATGATAACTATTGAAAAGAAAAGAAAGTTTTTGTCAAAGAGTTCGGAAACAAATACTTATCAAAAGCGATGCAAACCTTTACTCTAAAACTGATAAAATCATTGAAACAATTGATAATAAACTTTACATTCGATATCAAATTGAGTAAAAAAAAAGATTAAAACATAAGACAAATAAGTAATTAATTAACAATAAATAGTTTGTTATTAAAGCCAATTATAATAACTATATTTTAATTATTAAAACAAACGAATATTTGAAATAATAATTAATATTTATTGCATTTAATTATTGTACAAAAAGTGTTCACAATTTTTGCTGACTTTTTCTTTTTCATTCGAGTTTAGTATTAATGCATTAATTAATAAAATTAATGCAATTTATATTCATTTTAATTAAGAGATGACTTTAGTTGTCGGTAACCCGAAGTGTAAACCGGAATCTGAATCTGATATTAATATTTTCATATAAATAATTTCGTCAACTTTTCTCAATTAATTATTTCGTTTGTATTTATGATAACATAAATTTGATTCTGTTCTCTAGGGTTTGAAGTAATTACTAATTACTGATGAAATTTATACTTATTTTAAATGAAAACAAATGAGAAAATCGTGAAAATAATTGAAATTAAGAAAATTGAAGACAACTATAAGTACAGAGTTGTGTGAGAATTAAATTCGATATTTGCACCATAAATGTCAAGATATAAAAATCGTTTTCATCATTTAAATGTACTGGCTTAGTTTGAAATGCTTTTGATTATATTTTTAATGATTAATAATTTATAAGAATTTTAATGAATTTTTAAGATACTTCAGATTTGCACTAGAGATGGGGAATGTTTGTGTGTGAGCCTCTAATATAGAATTTTGATTGTTTGTGTTCAGGGTCAAAGTTAACGAATCTTGAGTAACTCTTTCCTGATTAATTAGTTGGCGACTCATGGATTTAGCAATGTGGGTTTAGGTCATTTTATCATTTTGTATGCGTTTTGATCTATACCTATAAATAAATATTGGCTTCAATTTTGTTATTGTTTGCGTTAATATTGCCTGAAGTGAAGCAATTCTTAGCAATTAAGTCAATATTAATATCTATTCATTTAACTCCGATTCGAGTGAAAGAATTTATTTTCAAAATCTTTCAGAAAGTTTGGCCGAATTATGATCCATGTACTCTTAAAAATAACAGAATCTCATTTTACAAGTCTTAGTAATAAATTGCTTCAAGAATGTGGCCCAGGGGAGGGGTTAAACTAAATATTAATATAGTATTTTGATTAAATTTTTTTGTGAAATAGGGCTTCAATTTTGGTCCCACGCTATTCACACAATTATTCCACTTGAAAATGGCTAAAAAGTTGACTGTTCATTCGGTATTAATAGACAAGGTTTGCTATATTATCAATAAATTAGAAAGGACATATTTTTATAATCAAGTAATTGAGTCAGGATACATTTTCTTAATTAAAATTCTTATTTACATTCGTTACTGAATTGTGTTTTAATTTTTCATTTGTATTAATCATTAATGAATTGCAATCAAAAATCTCATTCTATTTCAGTCATACAATACAAACGATTTTTTTTATATATTCTTGTAATTGACTGTAAATATCGAATTGAAAATTATATTCCGGTTCGTAATTAATAATAATTATTTGTTGGAAAATATTAAATAATTTAAGTGTTGATCAGAATATATACTCTCTTATGAGAAAACAAATGTTTGATAAATGAAAATTAGTTTTTATTGAAAATGTTTGACTATTTATTGATTATATAATGAATGCATAATTAGATAAAGCATTTAATACGTGATTATAAAAGTTTACAAATAAAACAAATAAAATGTTTTCTTAAACTCAATCCAATTAATTCTGTTGTCATTAATATTACTATTATTTTGGTTCAGATATTCTCGACTGGAAATCACGGATCAGTTACTGTAAACCAACATTAAAACTAATGGCTTTGTTAGCACTGGACTGTACACTACAGTACAGTATTATCATTAAACCCAATGTAAGTAAGCTATTAATGAAATCTTATCGACCAAATCATAATCAGGGCCGGCTCATGGCTCATGGCTCATCTTCTGCTGGAGCACACATCACATTGATGGCACTGTCCGTCTCATTTTGAAGTATTAACAAAACCCCATTCCTTGCATCAAAAGTGAATTCATGTTCGCAAAGCACAGTTCAAAGAGCGCTGGATTGCGACAAATGAATGAGCAAGCTCGATTCTGACTTCATCCAGTCCAGTGCCATAAATGTTTTGAATTGTGAGACAATATGTCACTACTGACTAGAAGTGGCGCTATTAGAGTATGTGCTCAATGCATGTCACCTATGATTCCAGATCTCAACCCAAATATCGATTGAACAAAATGTTTGGCATTTCTGACAAAAGATCTCAGAATAGGCTTAAGAATGGTTCGGATGTATCGATAATATACAGAATTCAGATCAAAGTTATTAAAGATTTTTAATTTTAATTAATATTAAAAATAGATTTCATTAGAATTTATGATTCAATACAATGTCAGCGAAAATATTGGAATTTATCACAAAATATGAGCATTTTATGCATCAATTGAATGAAAACAAAACAAAAATTTATAGAAAATTAAAACATATTTCGTATTAATTCTGAATTCGTTTAAAATTTTTACGAAATCTTATGAATCGATTGAATGAGTGCTCAATTAAAGCGAAGAGAAATCAATGAATAATTGATTGAAAAATAATTGGAAATAATTTAGAAAACAATAAATACCAAAAAAATACCGAAATATTAAAGAAAAAAAATGAGAAATACATTGAAATAAAGGGAAGAATAAGTGGAAGCGATTCGGATGTTCTGATGTTCTGATCAACTGATGATGAGATCAGATGAGGAACTGCTCTCGTCTTAACAGAACGATATCATAGCTATTGGTGTTGGGGTTGAGCCGAGTGTCGAACACATTGAGAACCACTTCCTTCTGTTGGACCACTTCTTCGGGCACTCGTCTGAAGGTCAGACGAATGAGTGAATGGGTATTGTCTGCCAATTGGATGTGAATATCGTTTTTGTCTTTTCTGAAACAGTCGTCGCATTCGACCGAACTTTCTCTGCCTTTCCTTTCAATCGGTTTCTGGTATTTGGTTGAGAAGTAATCGATTTTATATCGCTTTCGGAACCAATACTTAGTCGACAACCGATTCAATCGACTGTAAGATTCAATTAAAGTATTAATCAATTCATAAGACTATAAGACTATATGACTCACACGACTGGATTCAGATCGATCTCATCTAATCCGAGTCCATTCAGTTTAAGTCTCTTAAGATAACTATCAGTTCTGGCCTTCAATTGCTTATTCGCTGCCATTTCGTCAGACAATTGAAGACAATAGACATTCAATAGTCAACTGTTCAGACATATAGACATACAGTCTGTTTGAGTCAGACATCAGACTAGCATTCAATCAAAAGGTAACGCATTTTAAGGGTCGGACAGGAATTCATACATATATTTGACATATGAAGAGACCCAGGGCTTCAAACATTGACTTTTCTATAGTGATTAAATGTTTTGTGTGTGGCTCAGTTGAAAACTGAATTCAACTTTAGTCGACTCAAGACATTAGTATTATTAACAGAGTTTGTCCGCTCTCTAGACGTAACTCTCTATACGTCTTATCAGTTGAGTTGAGTTCAACTTTTGTCATATGCTGTGAAAGCAATTATGCAATTGACCTGTCCTTATGAATATTCAAATGCAATTCTAATATTTGAGATGAAAATAAGCATGCACATTACTAATCTTATTATTCTTGATAAGCAATGCCAAGAACTAATACCGAGAGAACTTTTAATTGCCAGTTTATCAATTATCAATGTCAGACATTTTTCTTACCAGTGTCATATTTTTATGTCTGCGATTTTCATAGCCTCTGTCATATACAGTATATTAATATTATGCACATTCAGTGCCAACACATTTGGTTCAATATTGAAGGGATTTATGTCTGTCATTGGGATTCGCATTATAGTAATCAATGCCATAATAATTGTCAGAATTATATTATAATTATATTATATTTTATTTTAAACTCAAACCTAAAGCCAATAATTACTTGAAATTAAAAATCGATTTTTAGCCAATTCTCATGAATCAGACAATGAAATTAAAGGTAATTTCTATAAAACATGTAAAATAATATATATCTTTTAGCTATACCCAGGGATTTGTGTATTGCTAAATATGGGCCAGACCCATTTACTTAATATCTAACTCATTACTAGATATGCTTTAAATGTTTCCAATGCTATAAAACAGAGAAAAGAATTGCATTTATTTGAAGATATTTTTTATTATGAAAATTGATGTCAATGTCAGGCATACAAAAATAGAGCTTGATGCTAAATATAACATAGCTCGGGCTAATGTGACCAAAACCTTGACACCAAACAAATACCAGATATGATTGCAATCCAAACTCACTTTATATCAGAATTATATGTATTATATTTGACTCTATTCTCGAATAAAAGCAATCAATGAATATGACTATAACTAGGGATGTGCAAGGTCGGCCGAGTCAGAGGAGGGGTATAGGGGGGATAAAATGGCGGATTTTTGGCCAAAACTCAGGGGGGCTATTTTGAAAAACAAGATGGCCGCCACAATGGCCGAAAAATGGCGTTTAAAGTCGAAAAGGCCGATTTTGCCCGAATTTCGACCAATTTTTGCTTAATTTAGCTAAATTTAGCACAATTTAGCATTAATTCACTTAAGTTAAGCTTAATTTAGTTGAATTTAAGCTAAATTTAGCCGAAATTCGGTAAAAAAGGCTATTTTTACTAAAAATAAGTCGCGATCAAAAAGTCGAGGGGGGGTCTAGCAGAGCCTCAAAACACAGGGGGGATATTTTACCAAATCTCAAACTCAGCGTGGTATTTGATCTATACCCCCCCCTTGCACATCCATAGTATTATTAATGATTATCATTGTTTAATTTCGGTCTCGACCTCGATGATTGAAAGAATTGAAGATTACGTCCAGGGTGTAATCGAAGCAACAAGCATAATCTCTTTCGACAGGTTTCAATTGGAGTTTTATCTGCTTTATTGGTGCAAAAAGTACATAGAATTGTTGCACATATCGAGAGAAGGGGTGAGAATTTCACCCTATTTTCTGGCAATCAATGCCAATTCAAGCCATACTCTCGAACGAGATATAAACCGAATGTAATTATATTTAGTTTACCAAGTTCAATATGCTCGCGGTACTACAATGAAAGTAGCGACCTTGTTTCTTGTACACACTTTAATTGTTTTAATTCATTCAATTTGACCAGGATAATTGGATTAACTGAATCAGGCATTTATGATCAATGGCTTAAAGAATCAGAATTTGAAGAGAAAAAGGATTTTAAGGAATATTTTTATAATAGAATATCTGCTTATGATTGGAGTGAAGTTGAGTTCTTGAAAATATCGGGAATTTTCAACGTTTGGATTGTAATGATTGGACTTTCACTCATCAGCTGTTATGCAGAGATTTACCTCAATATCTATGGCTTTTAGTATATAGTTATACTCGAATAATATTCTGTATAAAGAGCTTGGTGTTAGCATTAATTAGCAAGGCACATATTTTAACAGATTATTTATTCGAAACATACATTTTTCTCGATTATAACTCTGATGTATGCGAACAGTCGTCTAATGTATTATTTTTATTATTCATATCGTATTAATAAATGTTTTATTGCTTATAATTATTACGATTCCAATTGGATTAAAATTAATTGAGCCTGGTACATAACTATTCTGGTTATATAAACAAAACAAAAATTGTAATGACGGTTCAGGTGGGGGAGGCTTCAGCTTAAATTTGAGGCATTTCTGCTCAGTTAGCTTTTTAATTTGGTATTTGTTTAAGCATAAGAAATTTTGATCCTCTAAGGGCGGACCCAACTATGAGCTTGGTTAACTAAAAAATTTGCTCGACATTACTGTAGCAAAATTATAATTGCATAAGAATTAGTAAGGTAAAATATTTGAAAATAATCTAATACTTAATGCTAACCAAATAATAAACTACTTTAAAATTATTTCATCCATGTAAATCTATTCTTTTATACCGTTACAGTTTGCTAAAGCTCTGATTTTACCGGTCAGTCCTATTCAGCATAAATTACAACTCAACTAATTAATCCTCAATAGCAGTAGAGTCCATAAGTGGCAGTATACTGCCAGTATGCTTTCATCATTAATCTGTATACAAACCAGTTCATAGAAAG
>JAQIWA010003151.1:0-11154 GCA_034693305.1 Eueremaeus valkanovi | reverse complement strand
ATTTCTCCATTTTTGAAGGGGGGGTGGGGGTGGGGGTGGGGGGTACTCGACCGAATTTATAATCACCATTTCTAAAGAAAGTGGTGATAAAAATATTTTTGATTCAATTACTAATTAAACATTTATTCGTAAAATTATCTCAATTTTAAACTTTGTATTCAAAAGAATTAAAAAATAGTTTTAAGTCTCCTAAACTGTTATACTTATTGGACGGGCTTGTACTGCACAGACACCGCATCACCACTTTTAGTGCATTGGGAGGAACAGGATGTGTCTGCTCGCAGTAAGTTTCAACTGAGTTTCTTTTTTTGTCCATTCGGTGCCATTATATTCTAATTCAACACTACATTGGTCTCTATTTATTTATAACGTGTAATAATTTTACATAATTTTCATGCTTCGAAGTGCTAAAATTAAAATAGCAGAACCGCTTTCAATTTACATTTTCATTTTCACTCCTATTTCAACTTCTTTTTCCATTTCCATTTCTACTTTCTGTTCCATTTTAAATTTTACAAATAATTTTAGGTTTAAATTGAATTATATTCTAATTCAGCTCTACACTACTTTTTCCATTTCTACTTTCTGTTTTATTTTTAATTTTACTGATAATTTTAGGTTAAAATAAATTATATTCTAATTCAGCTCTACCTAGGTCTCAACCGCTACCGCTACAAATTGTAGAACCACCGCTACCATTTACAATCCACTACTATCACCAATTCAATTTTCATTTTTAGATCCATTTCAACTTCTTTTTCCATTTACATTTCTACTTTCTGTGTATTTTTAATTTTGCTAACCTAACCTAACCTAACCTAACCTAACCATAGCCAGCGAGCGCTGTGCCAAATTTGGTGCACGTAGGACAAGCAGTTAAAAAGTTATAGACATTTGAAATTTTTTAATTTTTCCCTCTGGCCAACCTTGGTAATTATCTGCTCGCCCTTGATGAGGTGAAATCCTAAAAAAATAGTGTCCAAAAATCAGGGTCAAAAGCTGCTAGGACGCATAATAATTACTAAAAATTCCATTGAAAAAGCATTGCGGATGAATTTTCAGTATTATTTCGTAACTTAATTTGTTTTAACGGGACGAAAAATACCCTTACGTCACTATTAGTTTGGGACACACCTCTTTCTAACTGTAAACAAAATTTATTTTCTTACCGAATTTATTATTGATTCAGTTGTTAATATGGGCAGACCGTTTCTATTAGAGTTTTTGAGTTGTATAAGTTTTTCTTCAGTGAATGTAGTGTTCTTTTAATTGTGTTTGTGGATCTATACCACACTGATTGTCTTAATTCACGTCTTGGTGGCAACCGTGGAAAAGTGGTTAACCGCGTTACGTGCGACAATCAACGAAGACATGATTGCCGTTGAAATGCATAAAGCTATGAGAACTGTTTTGGAACAACTGATTTGGCTTTTTCGGGAAGAGTGGATCGACTCTGTTGATATGTGAGTTAATTTCAATAAATATTTTCTTTAGGTATAAGATCTATAAGAGAAAATAGTAAAAATAAGTTAAACAGTATAAATAGTTTATTTTTGTGTTCTAATTGGTATACATTCATGAAGTTTAATAGTTTCTACCCGCAATTTTTCGATGCAGAGAAGAAAACTCTTAAGAGTATGAGGTTAATGGCTGTAGTTTATTAGCTATTCGCGGTTTCGTATGTGAGAAACATAAGTCTAAGTCCAGGCGCCCGCTTAAGAACGTTAAAGTTATTATGGAACATAAGCTACTCTTAGCTAAACGAGCCCTTGGCCCAATGTATAGTTGGATGAACGATAAGAGTACTGGTTCAGACACTACTTCTGTATACTCTTTACCATCAATTGTAATCGCGAAGAAACGCAGTTCAGATCGTGCAAGCAAACAGGAAACAGCTTCAGTGGCAGGGTCAAATCGGGATTCTGAGCTATTCATAATGAAGGCTTATTTTGACATAGACCAAGAGAATAAAATGCTTATGTGTATGATTGAACGTTGTAAAGAGTCTTTACGCGAATTCTTCGAAAAGAGTATTGGAGAAGGGGAGATGTTTGAAAGCATGGCTATATGTCAGCTCGAGTGGTGGAAGGCTAATTTCGATACCTATTTCTAGACTGGCAGAATTCGTTGTCATTAGTCTGTTATTCTGAAAAATAATTAGTTTTAATTAATATTTTATTCATTTATTCATTTGTATTGAATTTTGCGCGATTTGTTCGGTAAGTATTGAATTAAACGACTTAATAGATACTTACGAGACATCAGTTGAGAGATTTATATAATTATCATTCGATGAAAGCAATTTCTGTTACAATGCTGTCTATGCTCTGAGGGGACACTCAAATGCAATTCACAGCTATGTACATGGCTTTTTTTATGCAATTCAACTCAATACAATCGAATTAAAGCTCAGTCTGAATGAGAAAATTCAATAGTAACAGGACACAAAGGTCGTAGGGGAGCTGTCCCGCAAATTCAGTAGAAAAGTGGACATTCAGTAGATACGACTGATAAGTAAATAGTGTGCATTGAATTGTATTTAAATATAATTATAATAATTAATAGTTGTTTCTGCAATCAATTAACCATTAGATTGCGGGCGAAGTTACAGAACTTTCGGATTTCAATTCAGTCTCACAGCAAAATTTGCGCGCATTGGTTATGGGTGAATTTATTCTGACAATGATAGAACCGTTATAAATGCAACCAGGATAATAACAAATCCCTATTATGATGATGATTCAGCAAAAAATGAAAGTGGAATTCTTATACTTCAGAATAGCATACATATAAATGGCAATACTGTCCAAGCCCCACAATTGCCCTTGCGCAATTCGGAAGTTCTTATAACACAGCAGTGATTGGTTCAGGTTGGGGCGATATTTCTAACGATGGCACTGCAACGAATAGACTGAGTCATTCTCAAAACAATAAACAGAAACAATTGCCGCCAAGGATATGAGGGATGGATCATCCCCGTTCTACACCAGCAGTTTGGAACCGTTTGGACCCTCTCGTAGTACAACAGCAGTTTGGAATCGTTTGGACCCGTTTGGATCACCCCCGTAGTATTTCGAGTTTGGACCCACAGTTTGGACACCCGTAGTACACTTCGCATTTGGACACGCAGTTTGGACACACGTAGTACACTTCGCATTTGGACCCGTTTGGACAACCCCCGTAATAAACTTCGCATTTGGACTCGTTTGGACACCCCACCCCCCCGTAGTAGACAAATGGATTCAAGATCATCTGGAAGGTTTTTTTGATTTGATTATTAAATTAAAGTTTAAATATATTAATAATGGAATTCAAATGGAATCCATTTCAATAAATTAATGATTGGAGTTAAAAATATGCATTATGACTGGAAGTCACCTAGTCAGTTTTACATATTTTATGGAAAGAAACCAATTATAAGACTGAAACATATAGTTTCGAAAGAAAATTGTAAGGAATTAGTGTATATGATAAAGGAACAAGTTGGTCTTCTCTTTCGAAATCCAAAATTTTCTCAACACATACATACATATACACACATATGTATATGAAAGTATAAGTGACGGATCTTTGTCAGGATTCGAGAATCAAATTCAGCAAATAGCTGGCTTTCACGCGATTTACATTTTATGAATCTTTCACCGGATTTAAAGTAATATTTTAATTTTTATGAAATTATATTTTTAAATTTCTTTATAAATTTTTCTAAAATAGTTTTACAATGGGTTTTTATTGCTTGATTTTCATTTTTAAATGGAGATTGTGTTTTGAGTTTGAAACCTTGAAAACTAGTTCTGCAATAGAAGTTTTCTTTAACATATCACTTCTCTTAACACAACTATTTCTGTATAGCATTTAACTGGGTTTCAGTGGACAACAAACGGCTAAATTTATTTGAAAGAATTTATACTGAAATTGTGAGAAAAGAACTATTTATGAAAATCGCTCGTTTGAAAGGCTTTTAAATGGTATCTAATCAATTTTTATCACCACTTTCTTTAGAAATGGGAATTTATTTTTCTTTACTTAGCGTTCTGCTAGTACTAGTAATTCTGTGGCTACGATGGTCCAACGTAAAGCCTATCCTTCGGCTAAGAAAAAACTTTATATGGCACTAAGCGCTAGTAGTGGGAACTACTGTGTTTATGCAATACAACACTACGGATACGAAAAAGAGGAGACCAGTACAAGATTTGGTGGTCGCCCATGCCTCTTAAAGCAAATGCACAAAGAAAAGGACTAATATCCTGGGATCCTGAAGAGAATCTAACTCATTCAGAGGAGTAGTTAGCAAAATTTGGATGGGATTTATCCGAAGCTGAGAATGAAAGGGTTCAAAATCCACGTGGTATAGAAAGCCTCAATGGGAGGCCAGGTACGCAGGACTTGCGTGTCCTAATTTATTTGAGTATTCGACAACTCTATAATCAACTTTAAAAGAATTTCGAGACAATGAATGCTAGTTAGAAATACAAAAATTATTTTACTCAAATCTTTCAACCGAAAAAAATATTTTGAAGTTTGATCATTAATTAGAAATATTTCTCTTAATGAAATATAATATTTTACCTAAATTTATATCTGGAATTCTTCTGGACTCAAAAAATTTGAGAAAAATTATAAAATTTATTTATTTCGAAGATTCAATCTACCCTGCTTATTTCAAATTGATATATTATTAATTATGTATGTTCATCATATTCAGATTTATCATTTGAATGGAATTAATCTAAGATACTGATTAGTAGGCTAAATTTAAAACTGCAGAGAAACCAAAACGGAAGATATGTCGAAGAATATTTCCAATCCTGAGGAAGAAAGTTAAGAAAAAGTTTAATTATTTGGTTTTAATAATTGCATTCTGAGGATATTTTGTATTGTTTGCATGAGTTACTTAGTACGAAAATTTTTCACATACTGTGATTAACATATTATATAACAGAATTAGTCCGGTTCCCTTATCAGGAATCACGATTTGCTCTCCGTTTTCCATTTCGATGGAAGGGATGGTAAAACGTTATCCGGAAGAATTTGAAAAATCGTACGATGAATATATTGGCCTAATAAAATTAACAATTGAAACAGAATTTGAAAATCATACCATTATAAATGAACTTAAATCTAAGTATGCAAATTTTGTCAATTTTATTTGATTTGAACTTAAGTTTACAATTTGATTTATCAATAATCCATACAAATATAAACCCATTAATTCAAATTTATTATTCTGGCCGGAATCAAATTTACGAAAACGGATCAACATTTGATTTCAATCCAAGGTAATAATACACATTGACCACAAGCATAGATTGAAAAAATATTACACATTTATCACTCAAACTTTAGAAAGATTTGAAAATTTTCAACTGGATTTAACATTGATTGAAATGAAAATTTTGCATGATAAATTATATCCACATATTTTATATGACTATGAAAATTAGATATATTTTCAAATGCATTTTTCAAACAAACTGTTATCTCAATCTGATCATGGTAATTTTATATATGTTGACATTAATCATAATTTTGACATCAAATATACTACAGAGAAAAGGAAACCAATGGAAGCTCATAATGATACACAGTGTACTTATTATGGCAGAAATAATACGAAAGTTATATGACTGAAGCAGATTGTATTTTCGATTTTTTTTTAATTTTTATTCTAAAAAATAATTATGGCCTAGAGCAACCATCAGGTTTAAACGTTCATGTTAATTGTAATGAAATTAAAAGTATTTACACAATTTTGTAAGGAGCTATTTCCTTAGAAGAAAGTAAAGTTTGTAAAAAAGGTTGATATAATTTTATAATGCACACCGTTATAATGATATACTGTCAAAAGTCGGTAAAGCTAAAAGTTATTTAAAAATATCACGCTTGATACGGGAATGTTTATAAAAGAAATTCTTCTATATAAAATTGGTGTGAAAATGACAGATAAGGGTTTACCGGGTTTGATTGAATATCCGGGATTAGGTTGCGCGCCAGCGTGGTGTGATATTGCTATGCTGCCATTTTTGTCGGCAGACCATCGGCAAAAAGTTTGGTGCGCGCGATCCGATCTGTGAAGTAGAAGATTTTATACCCCTTACCGAAGAAGGCCCCACACTCCTCAGCCATCGCCCAATTCAGAACACGTAGATGTCCCGAGTTGGTATGACCCGGTAGGCCAGCACTTCTATGGGGTCTAGGAGATGGATCCGGAAAAGTATTGGCTGCTGAATGTTCCGGATACTGAAGCCCCAGATCTGATCCCTGGCCAGTTCAGATCTCCATCACCCTCGCCTCGCCAAAAAATACTAAGCTAGGTGGCCCGCCCTAATCTAATCTCACCTAGACTAACCTATATTTAAACGCACAATTTATAATTATATAAAAATAAAATTATTTTAAAATAAAAATTTATATTTAATAGATAAAAAAATTTGAAAAATTTATTTTGAAAAACTATTAAAAAAAACTAATGTATTGGTTTAAACAAGCTATAATAGTGAAAAAGCACCTTTAGAAATTTCACTATTTTGGGCTACGCTGAAGCCAACAATAGGCTTCTCTATACAGCGGCACGTGCCGATGTAGGGCGCTTTATCCCACAAGTATTGGGTCCTGCGCCTTACTATGGCACTCGCTTCAATTATTTTTCTCTTCTTCTGTTATCTGTTCTCTCCCCTCTTTTCCTCCCTTCCTTTTCTCTAATTTGTTCTCTCAACCTGCCCCAATTTTTCACAATGAATGCACTGAATAACATTTTTACCTGTATGGATTAGCTAATGAAAAGTATGGCTGCCCCGATAGATCACCATTATATTATTCGTACTTGAAAATAGCCATCATGCTCCCATTCTTCATACGTTGCAGCTTTTCTGCGCTTAAAGAGGACAAAACAAAAGAATTCTATGTGAATAGAATTTTTCATTTGGTTGAAAGTCCACATGAATTTGTTGTCAGCTTCAAGTGCTGGAATCGCACTATTTTTGCAACCCCTTAAATTCTATAACGACGTTTTCCGTAGATTACCAACTCATATGAGAATCTTTGATATGATGTCTGGTGGAAAAACACCGCAATCAATTGGTATGACAGATAGGCTTGCCATCTCCCCAATCCCCATTTCTTTATATTTATTAAATTTTTCCAAAAATTCCTTGAGCTTTCCTTGAGAAATTTTTTTCATTTAATAGTCAAATTATTATTAGCTCTGCTTTAGTAGGAAAAGGAGTATATTGATTAGAAATTAATTGCCACCCCCACCACGAAAGAAGGAGGAAATGGAAGGCCTGAAAAAATCCTTTATTAAATCGGGATAGGCAAGGGAAAGGCCGAGAAAGTATATTTATACTTTAAAAATATTTCCAAATTTTTTCCTTGAGATTTGTTACTCAAGGAAATAACCTAGCATATCGCCTTGAGTAGAACCCTTATTCCTTGAGAATCAAAGTGAATCCTTGAGACCTGACAAGCCTACGCATAATACGTCACAAATTATTCGTGTATTATACGAGTACAATACTTCACTGATATATTGTTGAGAACTAAAGCAGCACCACCTAGTAGAAAATATGCTGAACCTCCCCAAATATGTGATATATTTTACAATAAAATTGTTTTTGAATAAAATTTTTAATTATTTTTTAAAATGAGTCAATTTTAGCCAAGATCGTGTCTTTGGGATTATTTTAAATTAATTGTGACACTGTATAATACAGAATGTATCTTTTTTAATATTTCAGTTCTAGGAAGCGGATTTGAAGTAATACTCTTTTTATTCGGTTTTATATTTTGATAATAATGAAAATAAATCTGAAAACGATGAATTGGATTTAAAAATACTTTTGGAATAATCTTAAATGGATTATTGATGTATCAGCTGATTAATTGAATAAAATTTAAAATTTCGCTATTGACGGACTACCTTTTCATGAACTCAAAGTTATTATCGAACTGAAACTTTGTAAAAAATTCGTCACCTTTTCAAAGGTCTAGGTCATATTGAATGCCCTGATAGGTTGACTAGTTTTCATGATTGTATATGGAAAAGGGATAATAGAACTCTCATATAGATGAAAACCATTCAAATTCAATCGATAAAAATGTTTGCCAGCAATACATAAACATTTAAAATAGTCAATTTTAAAAATTTCATATTGAATTACTCTTCAACAATTTGAGTTATGTACGATATTTTCAGAATTGTCAGAGTATAATCTGAAGACTCCGAATGTGGAATCAAAACTACTCTAACTCAACTAGTCCAAGAGAAATTCAATATTGAATTTTCAAAATTCTTGTCTTGCTGTCTTATCCTGTATCCTTGCTGCCTGTATATTTTGCTGCTAAAAATTTATTATCAATTGAATTTAAATGGTTTTTATCTAAATTAGAGTTCTATTATCCCTCTTCCATATCAAATCATAAAACCTGGTCTACCTAATAGGGCCTTCAATATGACCTAGACCTTTGAAAAGATGACGAATTTTTACGAAGTTTCAGTTTGATAATAACTTTGAGTTCATGAATAGGTAGTCCGTAAATTGATCGCTAATTTGCATTTTACAGATTTGCCCTAGCTCTTTTCGTTCAGGAGATATTTCAAAAAAACTTTTGAAATTTTTTTTGATCGACCTGATATACATAATGTACATGTATTATACATAATGTCCATGTATTATACTCGCCCAACCCTACTGCCAACACATAATGAACCTGAATGTAGGCCTCTGATCTAGTTTTTATACTTTAAACTTAGCAAACTGTGCTCAAATTAAACTATTTGACACTGACTATTTGATAATCATACTATACATTCTGGTTCATTATATTGAAACGATTTTGGCCATGTCTCCCTCGTCCTGCCCTCTGACCAAACCATCGTTACTGGCCACACGACCCGTCTCCATGTGTGAGCCTCTCCCAACTGCCAGGTTCGGTGCCATCCAATGTAGTCATCTAGTGGTAAGGTGTCGTATATCGGCAACTGATCCTGTCTCGTTTAGTCGGCACCTGTCAATCTGATGTTTTGGAGAGATCGGCGGTGGATCCGGTTTACCACACCAGATCCTCGCACTCACAATGGAGACCCTTTTACTCAAGTGTAGGCCCGAAGGCCCACACCACTTAATAATCAAACAAAGACTTACTTATAAATAAGTTTATTGATGAAGCGAAGAATTAAGATACAATGAGAAAAATGCGTCCGAACAGCTTCGAGTCCCGGTCCTCAATAATCCATCTTTCTAACTAACTCCTAAGAGATACTATTCCCAAATAAAGTGCGCATGACTTTGGTACAAAGAGAACTTCACACTATTGGATCAATGAGTTGAATCAAAACACTCCTACAGTTCGTGTCTGCACTAAAATAAGAATGTGTTCACGTGTTAATTGAGTGATCTTAACTAAAGTGAAATTTATAGGTTCAATTATAAATAGTTCAAATATGTACTAAAGAAGTTAAGGGCAATGCTTTCTTAGGCATATCTTAAAGGTGACCTGTCCAGACATTTAGTTGAATATATTCAGCAGTAATTGTTTCAGTAATGAGAGGTAGTTGAACTCAAATAACTCAAAAAGGTAGCTACCCCTAAATATGCTACAATATGTTAGCAGTGAAGAATACATTATTATTTTTTTCTGGGCTAACAATACATTTAACTTTACAAATTAACATTATTTTTATTAATTAAACAACTTTTTTGACAAGGGATGTGCAAGGTCAAACGATATTTGTGAGTATAAGCTGTGTATCGCATCAAAATTCAATTAATTGTCAATCTGTCTAAACCACCTTGCAGAGTATTTTATCTGACTTATCTTGCCTTGTAAAATATTTTCAAATCAAATATCAAATGCACTTGCACATTACACTATTTTAAATAATGATTTATATAACCAGAATATTCTAGAATAAGCTTACTTTCTTCTTAGCCTCCAACTGATTTCGACTCATGGCCCTTGTTCCATCCGCGGCGAATGGGTCATTTGTTAAGCGCATGGTGATTAATGTATAGCTCAAAACAATGGCAATGAGTGGCGCAGCAGTGCCGACAAAGTTAATGCTTAACCAAATTTTTCTTTGCTCTTCAGTTAAGCTCTCTTCATATGTGCACCTGTAGTAAATATTAGCATCTGGATCAGGAGGCATCAAACTGGGCAAGACTATCAATGAGTATATTGAGCCCAGAATCCAGCTCAAGAATATAAAAAAAAATCGCGTTCCTCTTCACCCATTTGAATGCACGGCTCAGCGGGAAACGTGTGGCCAGACATCTGTATTCAAAAGTGTGAACATGTTATGATTAGTTCAAGCTTATTCCTTACCATTGAATGTACTTATTTAAGCTACCAACATTTTGAGTTTATTTATAGTTTGGAAGAATAAATCAGACTAATTATGGTAAAATGGTTACTAGCGGCTAACGCTCAAGAGCAAAAAAGTTATTACATGTTTAAATTTAGCCATCAACGAGGTTTCCCTGTAAATAAAAAATTCTAACATCTTAGTTTTTACGGGCAAACAATATAAACGGCTAAATATTTTTCAATTTATTCGTTACAGTTTTCAAATTATCTCATTTTTCGATTTAAATTATATAAAATACAGAATAAACATTCAAAATTAAATTACAGTTTTTAACAAAAATCTCAGAAACAGTAAATTATTTTTAAATGATTTTTCTGTTCTTTATATTATTTCAATTATAATAAATAATAATTAAAAGACTGTAACGAATAAATTGAAAAATATTTAGCTAATTATATTGTTTGAAGGTAAATACAAAGATGCTAAAATTTTTTATTTACAGGGAAACCTCGTTGATGGCTAAATTTAAACATGTAATAACTTTTTTGTTTTTTAGCGTTAGCTGCTAATAATCATTTTACCATATTTAGTCTGATTTATCCTTCCAAACTATAAATAAAACTCAAAATGTTGGTAGCTTAAATAAGTACATTCAATGGTTAATTGAACGAATCGCAACTATATTTGAAATTAAAATTTCTCCTTTTTAGGTAGATTACACTTCAGACCAACCCTTGATATTTTCCAAATTTTTCAGAAAATTCCTTGAGCTTTCCTTGAGACATTTTTTTCAAAATCTTAAATTTTTATACTAATACTTAGCGTTGAAAAATTCATTAAATATCAGA
>JAQIWA010003150.1:0-11162 GCA_034693305.1 Eueremaeus valkanovi | reverse complement strand
ATTGCTCAGACTTCATTTATCCCTTGTGGTTTTTGCTCCAGAGCCTGATGAATTATGCCATTTTGCAGATATAAAGTCACCCTGTGCAAAAACGAAACAGTTTTAGAAAAAATCCTGATAGATATGTTCGATACATTTTTGCAAGGATCATTTTCAATAGCTAAAATTTTATGTAACCCTAGTGGTTTTGGCCCTAGAATCAATGTTAGTTCACAGCTACCAGTGCTGCGCCAATAAAAAATCGTTTGGTGAAAAAATTCTTTATTAGTAGCTTTACAAATATAGAAATTTTCATTAAATTTTTCCATCTGATTTAGGCTCCAGATACGTTTGAGTGTGTTCCTCCTTTCTTTGCATGGGTGTATTACTGAAAAATTGCCCCATGCTCACAATATGGTCTAAGTGTGGTCAGAATATGGTCAGAATATAAATAAATAATATTTCGACAAAAATAGTATTTTTCAGTCATTCAGTGTATACCGAGAACGATGAGTAACAACTTACTTGTACCCTGGACAGTACAGCACAGTACAGGGCTGAATAGATTTTATATAATCACTTAATTGAGTCAGGGTAACCTTGGAAATTCTCATACCATGTGTTTAAACTTAAAAGCAGAGATGAGGAAAGGGAGGCACTAGCTACAATACTGTATTTCCTAGGATCTCGAAAAATATTCAAGTTAACCTAAAGGTACAATTGGTTTGTTTCCAGATAGTTCTTGACATTTCCCAATGGTTAACAAGTTCTAAAGTGTATCCCCAAAATACAGCCCACCACCTAGAACCATCTAAATGCAACATTCCTCTTATTAATCAATGAATAAATTAATTATTTGCCCCAAAATCACAGACTCTATGACATAGAGTCTTGGTTGTGAACCGGGCCACTCTTAACACAATAAATGTATGTGTCATACATAGAATGACTGCGAAAGTTGTGATCAAAAGTATATATTTATATTATAACTACTAGGAGTGAGTCAGAAGGAAAGGGCTCTCTTTTAGTTGCAATAGAAAATAAGCCAAATTGGTACTGAGCACTGTCATGTTATTTCTAAACTATCACATATATGAAATGTATACAATTTTAGTCTATTTCTTATAACTTCCCATTTTTTACAACCAAGACATAGTGTAATATGTTTGATAGAGATGTATAGAGAGTTGAAATATTGAACAGAACTTTGGATTTTGACATTAGGTTGAAGTGAAAGACAATTATTGTTTCAGAAAAAAAGTTAAAAACTTTACGGAAAAATGTTTGATCGAAAAGAATGACACTTTAGTACCGGAAAAATCAGTGTTTATCCAGTCTATCAATACTACCAGGGCAGAATCATAACAGTATGAGTGATTGGACTGTTACTGTGTGTAGAGGTAGAGCACTGGTAGTAATAGAGAACACCTGGTTGTCGAGCACAACACAAATATTAGACCGTATTTGCAATGAATAGACTGCAGAGTAGAGTACGAACTGAGCTGTACTGCTGTTAGTACTGCAGCAAAGACTGCATTCATAAGTGTATATTCAATAGAGAGTGTAAGGACTGTACAGTCTGTACACACAGTCATAAGACTTAGTGAGACACTGATACCAGTGCTCAACCATTTCTTTGTCAACAGTTATAACAATATTTAATTTTAATTCACAATTGTTTGACTCAATTAACTAAAACAATTGGACCCAGACTTCGGACAAATCGGTATATTATGTGAGTATTTGATTGCAGACTAATATGTATTGAAAGTCAATATAATTATGAAATAATGGTTTGAATGGATTGAGTCATAAATATAACAGTTATTGCAGTAATCGTACGAAACAATTGAGTCATTCAGAGCTCAATAATACTATCAATGCTTTCTATGCTATCAATGCTTTCATTTCTTAATTGGCTTTACATTGGATTCGGTTTAAAGTCATTACAAATATTGATTAGAATTCAGATTTGATTTGATTTTTGAGAATAAAAAAAATGAAAATCTAATGAAATATTTGAATAGTTATGCAAACTATCACTCATTCTGTGTGTCTCTGCAGTCGTTTTGTTTACAAAACACCAGAACTCAGATTAAATGACTGCAACACTGGACCTATAAATAACGTCAATGAGTATTGTTGTCATAAACTGATAACACATTGCTTTCGTGCGAAGGGTTCACAACATTAGCACTGCTTTTGAGTATTTTTGAGACGTATTTGCGCTGAAATGTTCTGCCATTTAATGCAATCGACTCATAGACTGACTGACTGTGAGTCCAGTGAAGGCTGTATTGCGTCTCATATTAGAGTCGAAATCCATTCGTATTGAGTCTAACCTTAATTAAAGTCTATTCACAACTGATTTAAATGCCTATCAATTGAATGCATTGTCTGAATGAATGAATAATTAATATAAATATAATAACAATAATAATGAGAATATCTGCCGATTGTATAGACGAAGAGCAGAGCAGTGAAGCCAAAGCCAGAGCTGAATCGGAGCAAGACTTGAGCCAATCGTTGGCCACAATGGCTCTAAAGGGCTCAGAGAGCGGGTCCGCCGAACACATGCGTGTGATCTACAAAGTCAACTACAACGCCAACGACTCTTTCGTCTCCCTGTCTGTGATTCCGGCCACGGATTCGCACTACAGGAACGGCTATCAGTCCGACTGGACTGAAGTCAAACAACAGGTATGCAGTCATACGAGTCAACTGAAGACAAGCACTCATTCTATGCATTCATACTTCTTATGGCTCAATAGGTACTGGACTTGAACTTCAAGGACAAGTCAAAAGTGCCCAATGGCTTGACCCTAATCGGCCGCATAGAGTCGGCCGGGTATGAGTTGCCGCTGATCAACCAGGATGAGTACTTCACTGCGCTTAAGGTCTGTCCAATCGTTTGTTTGTTTGCTTTGAACGCATATAACGTCTGATTCAATGATTTCTATCATTTGTTTCAATTTATTTGCGAATCTATTAAATACTGATTGAGTTTAAGCACAAATTATTTTGTTTTCATTCAAATGAGTTAATGATGTTTTGAACCAATCGATGGTTTCTTGTATTAACACATTTTTGACATACTTTTGATCCGATTTTCATATTTAACGCAAATATTTCCTCAAATATTGTTTGACTTTTGTTTGCAAACATTGTATGCAATAAATAGTTAAATATTTTTTTCTGTCAAATGTCTTCTTCAGAAGAATTTAATACAATATTGTTGTCGACATTCCTGAAGGTATGGACACATAGTTTGTGTCATTTCATGAAAATTCAATTTTTCTGTTTTTTCAATGTTTGTCTCAATAGAGTGATTGCAAACAATATAACATTTTCTGTCCATTGAATACAAGTTTATATCTATTTTAGTCTTAATTTTAATTGAATCGAACCAACAGTTTATGCGATTAAAGAAATGTTTAAATAATTGATTGAAAATATGTTTTATATAAAGAAATCGCAATTTTAAGCATTGCTTGAAATATAGGTCGAATCGAAAGCCTTTATATTGTAATCAATTCTATGCATACATTAGTAATGAATATCATATAAGACTCGTATTTAATATCTTTCCGATTATTAAAATTCATATAAAATTATTTTCTTTTCTTTCAATGCTTTTATATTTGGCTTTATTTTCAAAAAGTTAGCGAAACTTAAATTCTTTGCTTTCATTGGAAATATGTTTCAACTCTTTCTATAATCAGTGATATTCTTATTGTTTGTCTCACTCTTTCCAGTTTCTCACTGTCTCTCCCGTTCCCCTCTATTGTTCCCTATCGTTCCTCCCACTCCTCTCCAATATTGCTCACAACCCAGACATCAAACTTCTTAATAGTTTATTCTTTGTTTTGAATATAATATAATGCAGTCATTGATCAGATTTAGAGTGAAATAAAGTATTGAACACAATATTCGGGCCAAACATATGAGCTCTACGTTTGAGTACATAATTGAAACTGAACTAAAATCCTGTGCCTCTCGTGAGGTCTCACTGTTAGGACTGAAATAATGAGAAAATTGAACGAATGATTCGATTGTCTCAAACCAGTCATTGTATTGTAATTGCCATTAATTGGCTCTAATATACTCACTGTGCAGATGGTCTCAAAAGTTTAATACTTTTCGCCTTTATTTTAAAATTTGATCAATTATTGGATTATTTTTTATAACAGACTATTTTGCAGTTTATATATATATTGTGAATATTATAAGCAAATGAGTGAATATTAATGTCAATAATAATATGAATTTTCAGACAATTCTATAATTGATTTCTTAATATTCAAAAGTCATTTAATCGAGGCTTTAGTTGACTATAATTGTTGTCACTTCTGAACAATTGAACTGAAGATATATTTATCAGATTCTATGCAAACAATAGAAAGCATTTGTTCTAAACAGAGATAATATCAAAAATATGTCAATATTTACAATCAGTGCTGAGTTTTTGGAAAGTTTTGCTTTAAAATGATTTTCATCTTTAGATTGCAATTAATTTTTCATTCAATTGATTACTAATTCAAATAAATTGTTTCCAACAATAGGTCGCAGAACTGTGCGGACAACCATTGGATGTAATGATCAAAACTCCTGTAGAAGTTCCACAAAAGAGTGTTAGCACTGCTTCCAAAGGAATGACAGGAATGGCTGCGAATAAGAAAAGTCTTGATTCGAAGCAATCTTCGAGCGATTCAGACGAGTCTAACACTGAATTCGTTTTACTCGAAAGCACCAAAAGCTCGGTTAAGAGTGTCGACACTCAATGCACAGCCGATTCGTCGACACAATTGGGTTCGGATAATGTGGTGGTTATGTCGAAGACTCAAATCGAGGCCATAAAGAAAGAGATCACAATCGATGTGACCAAACGATTGATTTCCAAACTCAATGAGTGTTTGCAAGACTTGACGATTGAAAGCACTCATAGCTCAGATCCGGTCACCGGAACAGCCAATACAGAGACCAGAGCGGAGGCAATGGCTGAGAAGAGTGCCAATGAATCGACGGCTTCTAATCCAGTGATTCATTTCGGGATAATATGCGACAACTGTGACCTTCAGATCAAAGGCGTTCGCTATAAGTGTAATAATTGTCTGGATTTCGATTTGTGCGACGAATGCAAAGAAATGCCTTCCGTTCACGACAAGAGTCATACGTTCAACAAAATCGAGCGATACATTCGGGGCATTAATAAACAGAAATTCCCACAAAAGCCGTCGACTCCGCAAACACTGGACTTCTTGAAGCCGTTTCTGACGGGCGCTACCATTGATCCGAAAACACGCGATATTTTCCTCTCATTGGACGTCGACTTAAGGAACGGAACGATCAAAACGAGTAATATATCGCAATCGAAACCCCATTCGTCGACCTCTGCGGCCACTCAGGCGAGTGAACAAAACCCAAATCCAGATCAAACAAACGGCGAACGAAAGAGTCAAACGCCAAGCAAAGCCTCCAATGCCTCCAATGGACCACAAAATGGCAGCGAAGAGGAAATGAACGCAACATTTGGTCCGCATTTGGTTCAGAAGCGATACGTTTCAGAAAAGAAAGCCAACAAAATAGCGAAGAAATTGGAAAAATTGAAGTATTGTTCCATTGGTTGACAATATTTACTATTATTTTGATTATTAATTAAATTAATATTTATTTTCAGATTCAAGAGTCAAATGTATAATAATTTACTTCAAACAAGTGATGAGCGCTCGCTCTATGGCTCCGATCGCTCTAAACCCCAGACTTCTGGAGCACATATACCAAACCCACCGATCAATTCGAATAAGACTTTGTGAGAAATGCTTTTACTTTTGATTAGATTTCGATTTTTCTAATTATTGGTCTCAACCCGTCTGAGCAGGTATTTGAGTGGTTTGTTAGTGGGAGACGAGACCATTCCTGACGGCACCCGAATGCCGCCGAACACCAGATTCAGGAAGACATGGAAAGTGCGCAACACTGGCACTAAGGTATGGACCGGCAGAACGACTCTGCGCTTCGTTTGGGGACAATCGGAATTAGAGCCGTTCGGACGCGTCACTGAAGTTCAGGCGCCGGCACTCAGACCGGGAGAAGAGGGAAAAGTGACCATTCGTTTCACTTCTCCGAATCCGTCTAACACTACTCGCTATCAGTCCCATTGGCGCCTACACCACAGGGGACAGCCATTCGGGCAACGCTTGGTCTGCAAGATAATAGTGGACCCGTCGGCCACTGGTATATCTCCGGTTCCCAACGCTCTGTTGGCGCCCATTCTCTCGAAGGATTCAAAGACTAACACATCGGTGCCGATGGCCACCAGAGCTGTTCCCAGAGTGTCGTACTCTCCCTATTCTGACGGCACGTATGGCATAAACCAAACCAATTGCAACCTCCAGTCGATGGCATCCATCCATCAGTCGATCCTCGAGTCTCAGCGCAATCTAAGCGATCGCCTGAAGGCTATGGCGAACGCAAAACAACTGCAAAGTTCGCACCAAAGGGTCGAAAACAAGAAACTGACCGAAGCTTTGACTGCCGTTAAGGAAATTCGATTCAATTTGGACAGCGATTCCATTCCTATGAAACGGAACGTCAAGTCGCACACAACCACTCCGGCCAACACTCCCTTCGATGTATCGCCGCCTAAATCTCCAGAACCGAACTCTACGGCCAATTCGTTCGCTCCGATCGGATCAGACGACAAGAATGAGACGAATGATCCGAAAGAGAAAAATGCGGTCAATTCGGGTGAAGACAAAGCAAACGAGTCGGACAGCGATTCTCTGGATGTGCTCAGTCTGAGTAGTGGCGAGAGTTGTGATGAGTTTGTTTTGGTTCCGCTCCCGAGTTGTTTCGATCTGAACGTCCCGTTCGGTGGAGTCGACAACAAAGGGTTCGAAGACTCGAAGTACGAGAACTCGATTGAGAAGACTTCGAATGACAACAACTGCTTCGAAGTGATCGATGAAAGTGCGGCCAAAAGTGAAGAATCGGTTGGATCTGACGACGACAACACCCGTTCCGATGAAGACAATACGAGTCTGGCGTTGGCCAAGAAGTCAACCGTTTTGGTCGAACCCAACAATGAGATCGCTTTGGACTTAACTAAAGACAAACAGCACAGGAATGTCAGGTCTGAGGAGCCGGTGCTTCAGAATAGAGAACAGAGCGAAGAGAACGCAATCCAAAGCAATGTCTCTCAACCGGAGAACTCAAGCGAACCACAGGTCAGACCGAAGGCATACAACGCGTCGACGAATCCGTTTCGGAACAACACTAATGAGACGGAAAACGTGATTCACGTCTTACCCGAGAGTATAGTGACGGGCGCTCTCTCGGCCGCTGCCAATGGTATACATTCCCAATACATGACATAATTCTATACAAATTGATAACTATTTACATAATTCTGTGTCCATTCGCACCCGTAGTCTACAACAACGTGAGCCGCGCCTTCTTCTCCCGAAATGAGGTTAACTTCAATTGTTTTTCATTTATTTTTTTGACACAATTTCTAAATGGATTGCATTTCAGGGAAATAACTTCGCTTGGGTCACATCGCCCCCACCGGCAGCCCTACCCCTCCCCGACCTCTATTGGGAGAGCCGACGGCCTCATCAGTGCCAGCCATACGGGCCTCAGTTGAACGAAAGTATGTCGACTCCGAACAACGCATTTGCAACGAGTGCGGCGCCGGTGCCGCCGAATATGACTACAGGCGGCCCCAAAGCGCAGAGCCCTTCCCAAGCGTCGCGTCTGACCAGCGCTTTGACCCAACTCTACGAAATGGGGTTTTGGAACCAAAAACTAAATCAGGAATTACTCGAAAAGAATGGCTTCGATGTGAACGACACGATCGAAGACCTGCTGAGTCCGGGCAAAGCGCGCCAACGAAGGACTGCCCCCAACAGCGCTCCCTCTGCTCCCGACCCGGTTGTCTCACATCAGCCGCAAAACAATAGAAACAACGGTTTTATCGAAGAATTTGATTGATTTCGTCATTAATTTCACAAATATTTACAATTGTTTTGAATTCTTATAAATGGATTCGCTATTAGTTTTGACTTTCTTTTCAATTATATATAAAATTCAAAGGAATTTAAAAAACTATTTGAATATAATTTGCGTATATTTGCTATTAATTTCATTCAAACGTTTAAATGGTTTAAAAAGTTTTCTCGAAATAGTATTCAAAACAATAGCTTATAATTAGTAATCATTTAATCCTATTCTATATATGTATTAACGATCAGAGGATTTAATAACTATTATTCGGTTTACTATTTGTGTCGAACCATATGTTTCATGTCTTTTAGTTTTGACTACAAATTACTTTAATTATTGAATAATTTTTGATTTAAATGTCATTAAAATATCGATATTTTGTTTCGATTATAATCTATTGATAACTCTTTTCTGTGTTTATTGTCTGACAATTAAATATTGTATTCTTTCAATAGAATTGTATTCTTAATAAATATTCATTAATTTGACAGAAATTCTGCTTTCATTCAGTCATTCAGTCTTTAGTTTATTATTATTTCTTTGGATAAACTGATGACATAATCAGTATAGGATTCAATTTGCTGTCAGTGCCAAAGGGGCTGCAAATGAATTCTAGAAAGACTTTGATTTCAGATTTGAATACTTATTTGAAATTCATATTCAATTGAAACTCAATTCTGACTAAAAGCGACTGAAAAATGAAAACCATTTTTCTCGCGATATTTAATTCAAATAATAGTTTTGTAGACTTTCTTATATAACAACTCATTTCTCAGACAGTTATAGAATTTATAGAAACAATTGAATTAGACTTTTAATATATAGTGTTATCTCAAGTTGATCCCAAGTATTGAATCCAATCCCTTAAGCAATGGCACAAAAGGGCGGCTCTAATAAAGGCCTTATCATCGGTGGTCTTGTTGTCGGAGCCCTCGCTTTTGCTGGCTTTAGACACTTCCGCAAAAAGAATGGCCCAAAAGGGGGTCAAATAGATGGCCAGAACGGGCCTCAGAAACCATGGTTTTCAAGAGAGGTTCCGAAAGATCCGTCGCTGACAGACGACGCGAAGAAAAAGTTTGAAGAACTTCGAGCGGAAGCGCAGAAAAGCTTCGGTAATCTGAAGACGAGTACAGAAAAGAAGGCAAAAGAGTTCAATCAGAATATGGAAGAGAAGGCAAAGCATTACAAGACTAGCGCTGAAAGCAAAGCAGAGGAATTGCAAAATGAGGCCAAACATCAAATGGAAAGTTATAAACGACAGGCCAGTGAACAGGCATTGGAGTACAAGACAGAGATCGAGAACAAAGCCAAAGCTCTGAAAGAGAGTGTAGAGAACAGAGCAAAGGAACTGAAGGACGAGACGAAGAAGGACATGGATCGACTGAAAGAGGACATGGAGGCCAGGGCTAGCAAATGGAAAAAGGATGCGGAAGAGTACGCGAATAAGAAAGTGAAAGACGCGAAGGACTTATGGGATTCCAGTTTTCCCGACCGACCGAAGGGACCCAAAGACTGATTCGTCGCTAATAACTATCGATTGTTCTCATAGTCTGATCTGATTCGCAGTTTTGACTCATTTTTGAATAAAATTGTATTCAATTGAAAGAAAATAAATATAAAAATATTGAGAAATATATTTGAATTTGTTTTAACCTTGACTGGCTGGCATCATTGACCTGGCTTATTTTGATTGGAAAGTCAAAATAATTTTTTAGTACTAGTATATTTGGAATTGTTCAGGGTTATATTATAAATCTGACAATTGTGAGCAAAAGGTATTTAATATTAATATTACGATAATATGTTGTGCATAGACTGAAAAAAGATAGACGAGTACAGTAAATAGCGGGTGATTTTGTATTATACAGTATAACATAGAATTTTCGGGCACCAAACCCCCTCTCGCTTTGAGGGACACTGTCGAGCCTTTGGATTACAGACAGTGTTTTTGCCATTAGGTGTCAGTGGAGGCAATGCTAAGCGTCTGAGACTACAGGAGACGGCTCAAACCATCAAACCTTGTTATGTGTTCCTGTATCCCAAACATACTCCTTCTCTCGGGGAGGGGGTTACCCGGTCAAAACTGTATACTCCATTTTTATTAATACTTGAAATAAATGTTCACCAATTATAGTCAATGCTTATTCGTAATGAACTTTAGGATTGAGATTATCCAGTCATTGGGTCTCGATGTCAATTATGTGTACTGGGAGTGAGAGTTCAAATATTTTTGACTTTACTGCTTATGTCAACACTTCCAACAGTAGAACAGATTATATGTTCTCATAAACACTAGATTTTGTATTTATTCGATATATGAGTTGTTTTTGAAAATTCCAGATTTTGTTGTGTTTTCTTAGAAGGACAAGCAGTTGGTGTTTGCCAGTCTGGTAGCTGGACACAATTTATTAATTGTAAAAAAGTAACCAGATTGATTCCAATACTACCTCTCTTGACCCGCGACCACTTGAATTCAATCATTATTTAAGACAATATTCTATTATTATTTGGATTTAAATTCACTTAAGTTTGTATAAACTTATATAACAATACAGTAATTAAACATCGATTGTATTCAAGCAGTGTTTGCCAGAAAACCTCTCAACTCATGTGCCATCAAATGTTACAACTCGCCCGGGGGGGGTGGTGGTAGGGAGAGGATATATTGGCCAAACTATATACTTCTCTTTTACTACGGAAACGAAGTTAAATATATTTAGAAACGAATGAATCGAATGAAAGAATAAATGAGTTTTCGAACAAATATTTAAATAGAATTCGAATGAAATCTAATTAAAAATAAAAGACTAACTGTGCGGACAGACGAAGAGGAATGACATCATTGGCCGAAGAATACGATTTGAAGGAATTGTAAATAAAATAAAATTATAAAAAGAATCAAAAAATTGGAGAAAAAAGAATTCTGCCATTGATTTTGAGTTTCTGATCACTAGGATTGTCAACACTCTTGAGTTGAGCTCTAATTGTGGAGTTAAATGTGTGGACAGAGCTTAGGACTGATTGGTTCGGCTGTTTTGCACTCAGATTCCAGTCTTGTCTTCTATTGTCTTCTCTATACCTGTAATTGATTAGTAGTACTCCTGTGTGTGTGTGCTGTGTCTGGTTTTGGCCCACCTTCCACAAGCCCACTGACCCAGTCCGAAGATCTGGGTCAGCCC
>JAQIWA010003149.1:0-11165 GCA_034693305.1 Eueremaeus valkanovi | reverse complement strand
TTTGTTTTGAAAAATCTGCCGTTTTCTTTTTTCAGCTTCAATAAACAGGGTAATTGTGACTGCCATCTTATAGATTATTTAACGATATGACTTCATGACCACCCTGCACATTATTATATAATATTATTTATTCACTTTTTATTCAACCCATATTCAGGGTCGGACCAAAAGAATCTGATCTATGCCTTCAAAGAAGTGGATAATATGAAGACAATTAAAGGACAATATATTGTTGAGTATAAGACGAGTTGGTTTGAGCAAGATACTCTTTATATACAAATGGAATTGTGTTCAGACAACTTGAAAAATATAATTTCACAAAAAGCTGATGCCTTTAACAGAGGAACAGACGAAGCGATGAACGCATTTGAATACTTCTTATCGACAGAAATATTTCGAGAAGTCTTAGAATGCGTTCAATACTTACACCAAAGAAATCCACCGCTGATTCACAGAGACCTCAAACCACACAACATATTGATATCGTATAGCAATACAAATGGAAAATATATGAAAATTTGTGATTTGGGGTTAACCACAATCCATGAGCACACGAATGAGTCGCACACTGAAGAAGTTGGAACAATGAAATATATGGCTCCTGAATGTGCTAGGTCAAGTCATTATACTGAAAAATCTGATATATACAGCCTTGGACAAATAGGACAGGACTTATTCGATATAAATATAGACAGGTATAAAATATTTTCAATAGTTCAACAATATTTTAAAACTGAACAGGCACAATATAAGAGTATAACTATAACAACAAAATGATCTTCAAGATTTGTATAACTCACTAATTATTGTATTTTTCAGTTCAAATTCCCGAATCAAATGCATATATGTTGTTGAAAAAAAATTCAAAATCTTGGAAAAATTGATATTTTCAGTTTTATCGCCATCAAGATGGAAAGACAGGCCATCTTGTGGTCAAATGTTGGAAACATGCAAAGAGTTATCATTTAATTCAAATAAAGTGAAAGCAATGAAAAACTTTGATTTGGTTTTAGATGCTTTGAAATCATATAAAAACAAATTCTTTTTTGAATATTTGAGCGATAAATGTAAATATAGATAAACAAGGTTATTAAATAATTTAAAATTAATTCATATTCAGTGTGTACATAAAACAACTTGCTTAAGGTTCCTGGTACAATTCTTCCTTTTTTCTATAATAAGTATAAAATATTATTCTTTGTAGTTATTTCTTCGATAAAACAATAAGAAATAAAATTTATTTTGTCTTCACTTCTATTGACGACCGCTTTCAATGTCAATGCCATTGACTAATTATCAGTGTTACTATTGTTACCCGGATAAGAGTACTGCAATGTAATACTTATGTTGAAGAATAGGTAATTATTTAATTGTTAATTAATTGAAAAGTGAATTAGCAATAAAATAAAACAATATATACAATGAAAGATTCGCTCGGATTTGTTTGAGACCAAGTTTCAATCACTAGAGAAATGTTGTGAACAAATGACAGCCGAAATGTGGCGCCGAAGACCTTCTTGTGCTCAAGTGTTGGACAACTCTAATGAGTGGTCTATTAATGCAACTGAACTCAAAAGTCTTTATAATTTTGATAATGTTTTGAAAAGTTTGATAAAATATAAAAATATATTCTTTTTTAAGTATTTAAGCGATAAATGCAAATAAATTAGAAAATAAATTATAATAAAATTAGTTCACATTCATTGTGTACATAGAACAACTTGATTAAGCATCTTGGTACAATAATTTATTCTTTTATTTGTGAAATAATATTTTTCGTATTAATTGTATATTCAATCGCAATAACAAACAAATTGTATTCATTTGTATTGACGACAGCTTTCAATGTCAATGCCATTGACTAGTAATCAGTGTCACTATTGCTACCCTGATAAGACGACGGCACTCGCACTCTTTTAAAGTATGGGTAAAATATGTTTATATATTTTATAATAGAAATTAATGAAATATAAAAAAAATGATTCAGCTACTAATTTATACAAATCGACCCGGATGCAAAATCATCACATTTTTAATTTGACCAAGTTCTCATAAAATCCCTGCCTCTTGTACTCCAATAGTACTGAATACCGAAAACTTTGGACAAATATTGCGTTAATAGGAATGGAATTAAATATCAACCCTATGTAAAATTTAAGTATGTCTCACCTAGTGCAGTTACACTTTTGTTATGCAAAGATAAAATTACATAAATTAATTGTCAAAAATGCTAGAGTATTTGAGACCAGAAACTTACCTCACTTACTTAATGTGTTCTCAAATATTTTTTTGGAACTCATTTTACTTATTAGCTCAAGTAACTTTAAACACAAATAAGCATGGTAATATTTAAAGTTTAAATGCGAAACTATTTTGATATAACTCATCTAATACTCCAATCACTACCTCTGACTTGTGAGTTAAACACTGTGTGGAATAATATTAGAAATCATATGTAAAGTTAATTATGTACTACCAGTGCATTTTTAATTTTTTTACCAAGATGTGATTACTTAAATTATTTTGCAAATATGCTTGAGAAATCATCCTTTCTATTACATTCACAAATTTATTTTCAATTTTATCCAACTTTTCACAAATAAGCATGGTAATATTTGAAACTTAAAAGTCGCAAACTATTTAATATTGACAGCTATTCCTATACTCCTATTACTCCCTCTAACGCAAAGCTATTGAATTCATTTTTACATTTATATTAGTTATTCATATTCTGACGTATTTTTACTGTAATTTTGAAAACTAATGAATCAATAAATTATTCGTAGAATATATTGACATTTAAGTACATTATTAAGCAATTAATTATTTACACGTTTACAGAAATTTTTCAATTACTTTAACTATTCATTTGAATGATTACTATTTGTATAACAATTGTATGAAAATATGGTTTATTTTATAAGAATATTATTCTACAGAAGAGAAGATATGCTGAAGAATGCGAGCGAAGTATTACAGGAAATATACGGACACCTAAAAGATTGGTCCACTTACACTGCCCGCAATGTCAGGGTACATTTGCAATTCTACCAGGCACGGTCCAAATTTGGTTAACTAGCATTACTCACATTTCAAATATTATATTATAAAAAGTATTTTATTTTTATTAATTAAATGTAAAAATACACGGTTCCTTTATTAATCTAATCATAACTATGATGTTCTGTTATAAATATCACTAGGTTATTTTACACACAATTTATGCATGATCATATCTTGTATTAATTATTTGACGAAAAGTACAGTTAATTTATTCAGTTTTCAATGAATGGATCAGTAGATCTGTAAAGATATTTCGTTGAATAATTATAGCCAGGTTATGAATATTTTGGTAATGTGTTAGATTAGTTTATTATAGACTTCAACAGAACCTGATATTTGTGTTTTGTTTAATGAAGGAATTCCTAGTAATATGCTTGATTTTTAGCTTGTTCAATTCTAAGTCTATTATTTTCTTCATAATATTTTAACTTTTTGTTAATTTTATATAACTTTTGATTCGCTTTCAAATCATAATTATCTAACATTTGATCACATTTTCAAACATTTTGTTTGTTATTATTTATAATTAATTTGCAAACAATTTGTTTGTGTTTGTGATTGAATGCATGCAATTATAAAAAAAATTTTTAATTGATTTTCAAAATAAGAATAATTTTTTAAAGTCTATTTCTTATTTTTTCTTTTAAATTTATTCTTTCTTATAAAACAATACTTGAATTTGTTTTTATTCATTATTACAGCAAATAACCAGTAAATACATATCTCAAGAGATAATTAATAAGTGATAGGAATATATTATATGAATAGTTTTAAACATTAAATAGTTTTGACAAATGTTTGCCTATACAGTATTGTTACCATGCTTATTTGGGCATTTATTCAATTGAATAATTTTTTAAATATTTATTTAACCAAGAGTTAATGAGAATTAGTCATGAAGTCAATGAGTCAATGGCTTACGTGTGGCCAATCTGTTGCACAAATAGTAAAGGTATAAACAACTTTGTATCTGGGTTACCATGGGTACTTTATGTAATATTATAAGAAATGCTGCTAAATATCTAACTTTTAGCTAAATTGTGACACACATATTTATCACTTGTATAACCTCAATACTTATGTCTGCTAGCATTCAATCACTAGTTGGCTCTCTTTTTCAGCTGCAATAATAATGTAAACTTTGAACTCATTTTTGTCTTAAATATTGAATAGAAAATCATTTTTTAAATAATTTTTAAAAGTTTTTGACTTTTTATTAATTATTGTTTAATAAAAATTCTTTTTAATTATTAATTAATTAAAATAAATTTATTCTTAATATTTAAAATAAATATTAAAAATAAAATGAATATTAATTTGGAAAAAGTGACAGAAAATATAACCAGGATTTCACCGAAAGATACTTATGATCAAGATGGCTCTAAATGGATGACTTGCATACGAGAAGTGGCAAAGAAAATATTTGGTCCTGATCAAACGCTGATTATAGTTTCAAAAGTTTATCTTGCTAATATATTATCTGATACAGCATTTTGTGATCAACTCTCTAATAGCAAGCAAACTTCCATAGCAGCTCACAATTTACTAATAAGCAAGTTCAAATTTGAAAATATTAATTATATAATAACCTGCTTATATAACGTACCCGAGGATGTCATTGTTGATCTAGTGGAGAGTCAAGAGTTTATCTGGGGCAATTTGTATTTATTTTGCTGTAAAGAACGTCTTGATAAGATTGATGATGAATTAATGACCGATGTAAAAGAAGTGTTGACCAAGAGCACATTTCTGGTGTTGCCGACTATTAAAGCGGAATTGTTAGCCACGACATCTGATGGATGCGAATTGTTGTGGTTTAATCCGAGTACTGATGTAGAGAATAGTTTATTGAGATCTGTATAAATGAACTTGCTTATTTTTTAAAATTGTAATTCAAATATTATATAAAATATATTTCAATTATTGAAAAAAATTCATAAATTTTTAATCTAATAAAAAAATATATTTATTTTTGATAAAATAATTCGTATCTAATAAATAAATTATAGCTAAAAACATATATGGAGTATATTAGTTAACTAGGAGAATAATGATTTATTGTAATTTTTATTCTGAAAATTGAAAATAAAATTATTTATCTAATTATAATATGAAATGCACTTGCTTATTTATATATTGGGAATTGTAAAGTATTCGAATTTATATAATAGCTAGATAATTTTAAAATATATTTACTCAGCCTATTTAACATAATTATTTTTATGCAGGGTAATTTTTCATAACGAAAATATTTAATTACAGTATCTTCTAAGTAACAAAATTGAGTGAAATCAATACATATTCACACACACAGCATAAGCACTGTTTGCTTGCTCTCTGCTTTACTTTACACTATACAGTGTACAGTATGTAAGCGTCAAACATATGTATAACAACAGCCACTCATAAACACTGTTACGTGTGACAATATAAAGGGTTTCAGATATATTATCTGCACGGGCCCTTCACAACTAATGTGCTGAATTGCTCTAGTTATTTTGAAAATTATTTAATGAAATAGGAAAAATTAATTACAGAAAGCATTAGACATAATATTAACACATTTATAGAAAAACAATAAATCTTTTTTAAAAGTTACTAATTCTGGAAAATTTTGCCATTAGTTTAGAAATCTATTGCTTACTGTATATCAGTGTTGTTAAAATGGCCAGTGTTTATGGCAACTCTTAACACAATAAAACCGAGTGTTTCATATTTCCCGCAAACATTGAATAGTGAACCCAAAAAAATCTACAGGGGATACAATATTGAAGCTGGTCTTATTTGAAAGATGGATAGTTAGGGTTTGATAAAAATTATATATGAAAAATATCCTTGTACAATTCAAGGCGCTAGAATTAGGTGGTGAAATATTGACTTTTCTATTTGAATTTTGAACTACACAGAAACCACAAAGCGCACAAAATTGGTAAGTCTTTTTTTCAAACGAGACAGAAAAAGGTTCAAAAAAATCTATATGAAAAATATTCTAGCAAAATTCAAGGCGCTAATTGCAAAAATATTTATTCAATGTTTTTATCAATAATCAAATTTGTTAGAAAAACTCATTTTATTGGCAATTTTTTGAGATGTTAGCATAACCAAGGAATTAGAAGCAGGTTATATTGGGAAATCTATATGGATTAAGTGATGGCACAATAAATTTTTATAATTTTATGAATAAACAAGTCAATATTTCAGCATTTTTCTAGTGCCTTGAATTGTGCAAGGATATTTTTCATATATATATTTTTATCACACCCTATATATCCCTCTTTCAAATAAGACCAGCGTCAAAATTGAACCCCTGTAGTTTTTTTTGTGGCGCACGATTCAAAGTTTGCCGGACATATGAAACACTATGTATGTGTCATACATAGACTCACTGCGAAAGTTGTGATCATAAGTATATAACATAACTGCTAGGAGTGTCAGGAGGAAAGGGCTCAGTTTTGGTAGATTAAAGTTGAAAATTATTATCAGAACCACGACCGACCGAATTTATAATCCCCATTTGCTCAAATTAGATACAAAGAAATTTCAATGGGAATTCTGCGAATACATAGTGCACAGTAATAATCGGCATTCAATTCAAATTTATTGCGATGAAATATTCAAAGGCGTGCTGTGCAAATATCAGTAGCAACAAGGTGAAATCCAGAATTATGTTTGAAGTATTATTTATTGTGATCACTTTTCATCGCTCAGAGTTCATTTATTCCATGTGGTTTTTACTCTAGAGTCTCATGAATTATGCCATTTTGCGAATATAAAGTGACCCTGTGCAAAAACGCAATGGTTTTCGAAAAAATCCAGATAGATGTAGTCGATAATATTTGACAAGGATCATTATTAATTGCTAAAATTTCATGTGACCCTAGTGGTTTTTGCTATGGAAACAGTGCTAGGTCATTGGTACCGGTGCTGCACCAGCTAAAACCCGCCGCGGAGAAAAAATTCTTGGTTAAGTGCTTTACAAAAATAGAAAATTTCATTAAATTTTTCCATCAGGTTTAGGCTCCAGCTTCATATAAGCATGTCCCTCGATTCTTGACATGACTGTATATGAAATGTACACAATTATATTCTATTTCTTCTACCCTTCCCAGTTTTTAACAACACTGCTGTATATAATATTTACTTTAATATTTCATCAAATGAGCTAGATGAAATTGGTAATGATTGAGTTTGTTGTTAATGGAGATTCAGCTTAAGATAGAGTACAGACATGAAATCTAATGTAAGTTTGACTCTGAGTAATCCTTGTTATCTTTTTTTTCTATAGTCTCATCACTTCCGATGAATTTATATATAAGTTTGAATCAAATTAATGTTTGAATAAAAGTTTAATTATTTATTCACAAAATTATTTTAATCTCAACTCTTGTGTCAAAAGTTTATTTGATTTCAAACTGATATGAAATCAGAGAGACTCTTTAGTCATCAAAAATAATACAAAAGATAAAGAGTGAAGCATACATTAGATCACTTGCCTGTACAACTTGTGTGTTGTGTAGCAAAAGTTTAAATATGGCGAAAGCAGAATCTAAGTGAATGAATCGATCTTTGCACAGAACAGATTATAGACTATAATATAGAGTGTAGAGGGCAGTACTTAATTGTCCTAGACAAAAAATATGACATTTGAGCAAAATTCAAGTGGTTTTATTTTGTATCTATTATCCTGGATAGAGTATTATAATATGCTCAAGACAGCTTGATATTTTACTTTCACCTTATTGGTTTACTAAAGTGCAAATTATTGATAGAGTAGATACACCATAAATTTGCTAGTTCCTTAATGATTTGAACCAGGGCCAACTATTTTCGTAGCCACTTGCCGTGTGTTATTAATTCATTATAGAACATCTTGATCATCTTTGAATAAAACCTTTTATATATTAAACCACTTTTTTCGAATTTTTAATGTTTTTTTTAATTATTAAGAAAATATTATTTAATTAAAAATTGTGAATAAATTTCTTTAAAATCAAATAAAAACCTCAATAATATTATTAATATATAATATTAATAGAAGATTGACTAAATATTACGATTGCATTTAGAAATTGTCATCAACTGATTAAATATTAACAAATTAGATTCTCGGTAATGCAAACAATGTAAATAAAGCTGATAAGTTTACTTACAGGTAATATCGATATTTTTAATATCAACAGAGACTTGAAGAACGTTCCTCATTCCCGTGCATATAAGTATGGTGTCTTCACAATAAACAAAGCGTAAGTTATCACATCAACTCAATAGTAAGTAGGTTAACTTCCAAAAACAATTCCAATGGCGTTTTAAATTGGAAGTTCATGCAGTGCTTATTGATACAATTAAAATGTCACATTTGAACTGGCTTATGAGTTCAAATGTTAACCTGTTAACTATGGAATTAATGTGCTAGCTCCTTATTTGTTTGCAATATTAACGCCAGACTTATATGCAGGGGAAAACGGAACTGTTTTCTAGTCTCTGGCTATCAGATAATTCAAGGTTGTTTATACCTCACGTATGCCAACGGTATAAAAAGTCAATCGCTTGAGCAATGCAATGAGTGTTAAAACAATTAGTTAAAACAGATTATAATAGACCCTAAATAATGGCGAAAAAGAATAACGATGAAGAGAAATGGGCACTGAGACCACCGAACGAAATTCTCGAAGGGTTAACAATGGGTAAAGTAGGCCAAACAAGGTATAGGCTCATTCCGACTGAGCACTTGAATGATGCTACACGTGCTGGTCTTATTGATATGACTCTGGGCAGAATTGATAAGGCAACTGGATTACGGAAAGGTAATTTAGAATATAAACGAAAATTGAGAAAGAAATTTACTTAATTGTAACAGGTAAATAAATTATGAAAGATTAAATGATAATTCTGTAATTCGTTAAAAAATCTATATATAGTACCTAAATCAACCTTTCTAATTAGGAAGATAATTTTAAAATAATTTTATATTTTTGAATTTATTAAAATAAATTTAATCTAGGTGCACCGATAGTTCGTTTTGATAACCCGCACGCAGGGAAAGGTGTCTCAAGTCTACCACATATTAACATTGATCCAAAGGGTTTTCCAAACGCTAACAATCCGCACATAGCAGTTCCAGCCAGCTTGATTGCATGCGCAGACAAAATGGATAAGTGTCTGAAAACAGTTGGAAAGGGGTTGTTTATTGTGGCAGTGGTGACTGATGGGGTACGAATCTGTGCCGCTATTTATGGAGACATGAATTCTGATGAGAAACATGTATTACCGCAAAAGACTATTACGGAAATTGCCTCCATTGCCGGCGGATGGAGCGGTGGAGCTGCCGGTGCGACGGGTGGTGCAATATTGGGCACAACAATTGGTGCTGGTATTGGCTCCCTTTTCGGAGGTGTTGGTGCCCTGATCGGCGCACCTATTGGGTCTGTTGTTGGCAGCTTCACGGGTGGTGTTGTCGGAGGTCTGCTAGGAGAATATGTAGCTCGACGTGGGGCGAAAGCTGTTCTGAATAATTAAGAAGTACACTGGCGAAATTAAAGTATGGAATAATTTTTTCACCAGAATTTTTGCTAACGATCTAAGATCAAGCTATTTTTAAGTTATGAAACTTCCACCTACATTCGAATGATGTTTTTAGATGATAAAGCAAGCATTTTATGATCTGGGTTATATTTGATTTTATAGTTCTGGCCAATATGACCAAAGGAGAATTGATGAAGTAACTTATATAGAATATCTGCGTATTTGACGGATGAACTGTCATATTATATCGAGGTCAAAATATAGTGGAAATATATTCATCCATTAATTTCAGATAATTCTTGTTTTTATCAATATCTTTAGAAATAGTCATTAAAAATTTGCCATTGTGTTTTACCCAGTTTCCTACTATATTTAAATCCTGGCCAATATTTTTCTTCAATTTTCAAGCTTAATGGTATTTCTTTAAGCCTTAAACTTTCTTAAATTTTTTCTTTTATTTTCGATTTGTTTATACTCAGCTATTTGAAATTGTAAAGAATCTTTATATTTCTTAAATTTTACAATTTTGTTCATATTATCATTTATAACGAGTTTACATACCGATAATGATAAATAATTTTTTTCTAGGCATTTTTTAATATAAGAAGATTCCTTGGATATATTTTCAATAAATAACAAATCATTTTGAAGAATATTTATAAAATAATTTAAATAAAAATCTTATTTTAAACTGTAATAAACTTTAAAATGCCATCGCTCAAATATTTGTTGTATTTTTGTCTCAAGAATTGAGAGCGGTTGGATTGTTTCTTGGTAACAGTACATTTACTTATCAATCAATATTATAAATACAATGTCACTAAATGATCTAGTTCATTTCAAATAGTTGATACTGATACAATTACGTTGATGATAATAAAAAAGCATCCAACTTCAAAATAATAGCCTATATATTATCACGACTGAAAATTATTTACCTGAATAGCAGTTAGAAAACTGTGGAAAATGTTCGCAAATAATGAAAGAAGTGATGCGAAAGTGTTCTATTATTTATAAAACTGTAAAAGTTTAACCAAATAATATTTAAATTTTTCTGCTAGAGCTAACTGGGCTTAAGAGGCCCATCCGCCTCTTCTATTTCCTCCATATCCGCAGCCGCCATAACCTCCGTGACCCTACGTGGCTATGGCTACAGTGAATAGACATAGGAGTGCGAATGCGAACTGTAATAGAAATTAAGTATTATATTCGATATGTATTATTAAAATTGTAACATGCTACTTGGAAATGAAGCAAGAGTTATATTTAACAATTCATTTTTTATAAGCAGGATAATATTTATCAAAACACTGATATACAAAAGTTAGATCAGAAGATCATTGTCTGAATGGTTAAGACACTAATCAAACGAAACTTTTTATATTGAATTGCTTTGAATTTCTATCCAGGATTTCATAGAGCAAGGATAATTAAAAAGATGAATTTTAATGTCTACAGTGGACGACATAAGTTTAGATTCGGAGAGTATTTTGGTTTATAGAGCAAATGAATGCCCTTGATCATTCAATTATAGTCAAATTATTATCTTGATTACTTTAAGATTAAGATTAACAGAAAAA
>JAQIWA010003148.1:0-11172 GCA_034693305.1 Eueremaeus valkanovi | reverse complement strand
CACAGGGTTTTTAGGCGAAATTTTTCAGGTAAAAAGCGTGTTTTTTTAGGGATTTTGTACCCTCTTGATTTTGTCCAAAATTTTTGGGCTCCCCCCCCCCCCTGTCGTCAGATCCATTGCCTATCTCTGGGCAATACATAGTTCACAGCAATAATTGGCGTTCGAATCAAATTTATTGTAATTTAGAATTCAAGTGCTAGTAACATCAAGGTGAAACCCAGATAGTGATTCTGAGCATTTTTTATGAATATTATTTTGCCCAGAGTTCAATTATTCCTAGTGGTTTTCACTCTAGTGCATAATGAACTATGCCATTTTGCAAATATAAACTCATCCTGAGCAAAAACGTGGCCGTTTCAGAAAAAAATCCTGATAGAGAATTTTGACAATTATTTTTGACCAGGATCAGTTTGAATGCTAACATTTTTAATAGCACTACTGGTTTCTCTGTAGTCTTTGTTTGTCCCTTGCTACAAGTGCTGATTCTGTGCAGAATCACCTGGTGAAAAAATTATTGATTGGTCCTTTACAAAAATAAAAATTGTCATTAAATGTGCTCTTCGGCCTTAGGATCCATTGAATTAGGCGGTCCGGGTATTCTTTCTGGGATTATGCTATTCTAAAAATAGTATTAATATTAGAGTCGAATGTATTCAACAAAATAGGGAACAAATTATAAGAAAAGCTTTTTTGAAATCCTTGTCTCAAATACTGTATATGAATATTCGTTACGAACTTCACTGATTCGAATATGACAGTGAATGGGCCTCGATGTCAATTACAGTATGTGTACAAGGGCAATTCTTATTTTGTTTCAAACTTGTTAAGACTCGTTGAAAAACAGTCGACTCTTCAACAAAAGGGCATTTTTGACACAAGACTTATATAATATAAGAGTATTATTGGCTTTATTACACAATTTCTTTACATTTTCTTACATTTAGTGTTTAATTAATGATTAGATTATTGAATAATCGATCAGTTATTCTATAATTGATTTAAAATAACGAATGCTTATTACAAGAGTCTGGAAAACGTCTGCTCTGAATGTCTATAGCAGTCTGGCGTCAACATAGCAAACAAAGGGGAGGCATCACATGATTATTCATGCTTGACTTTAATACTGGTATTATAATTGTATTTGCATTTCTAAACATTAGTAATGACTAAATAGAAGTTTATTTCCTCTCTTAATCCATCTAAACCATGGTTTGAACCATCAAGGGGAACCAGTTCCCGAACGCTCCCCAGACGATCAATACGACTCCCACTACTCATACAACGGCTACGCTCTTCAAAGACTGAGAGAATTGAATAAAACGAAATGAATTTATTAATTCAATATTAAATCAATTCTAATCATCTAATCTTTATTTTCGATTTTCATTTCAATCTTCAATTATAGACAAACTTTTCTGAAGAAAACATTGAAAAATATTTGTTTATTATATTTTTTAAAATCTGTTATTCGATACTCATTTGTATTGAAAATTTTCATAATATTCTTATCAATACATATCAATACATATTCCATTATTTTTATTCTTTTGGCGTCTGACTTATATAACGTTTCGGAGCAGACCTTTTGCCGACTGCTTAATAGAAATAATCGGAATTACTATAGAGACCGACAGATATAGTGTAAGATTTGCTCTTAAAGAACAAATTAGCGAATAATTGAAAGAAAGTTATGTCACTTGAACTGAACTTGATATTAATGGCTGAGCTATGAAACAAAGCATTCATATATTGATTATATTTTTTATACTTTTCAATCCGACAATAATTTTCGGAACTAAATGTCCGATTCCTTTAGAGGCTGAGTGTCAGTGCAAGGAATATATCGACGAATCTGTGTCTGGACTTCGAGTAGAATGCGTTCAAACGACAGCCAAAAAGCTGTTGAATGACATTCACGTCTTGAGAAAATCGGGAAAAACTATTTTAGGACTACAGGTGCGCAACTCGAATCTCAGAGATCTGTATAATCTTCCGTCCGGTCTGTATAATGTGCACGAATTGATTCTCGACAACACAGGCATTGATTTGGAGACTATCAGAGAAAGCAATGAATTATTAAATATATTGAAAAAATTTCGAGTCTATAGAGAAAACTTCACAGAAGTATGTGCTGTATATGTGTGCAGACCATAGAGTGAACACTATTTAAAACCTTATATTTGGTTAACACCTTTCAGATTCCCGAAGACTTCTTTCTGGGTATGCATGAGCTCAAGGATCTGGCGCTCAATGACATAGGCATCGCATACATAAGCAAAGACGCGTTCAGTTATTTAGAGGATTCGCTCAAACATTTAGAACTCAGAGAAAATAAATTAAGAAGTTTTCCGATTGCTATACAAGTGTTGTCTCATTTGGAAAGTTTGGATTTGTTCGGCAATGAGATCAAGACAGTGCCCGACGACCTGACCTTTTACTTACAGTCCAGTCTTAAGCGACTCAAGCGATTGACTTTGAATTGTATGAATAAAGCTTTAAAACGCTTTGAATGCAAAACTCAATTACAGTATTATTATTTCATTTCACAATTGAATCCCTGGCCAGACATCAACTGCACGTGTGATTTTGGCAAAACCGATTTCGCGACCTGGATCAGATCGCACGCTATCAAAGGGGTCACCTGTAAGACACCGAATCGGATGTTCGGCAAAGATATTTCAGTCACACCGATAGAAGACTTCTGTGACTACACATACAGTTCAAGTGTAGGACTGAATCGTAATCTAATCGCAAATATTTTCTCAATTATTTTGATTAATATTTTGTTTATAATTCAATTGATATTTAAGTAATTTTTACAAAACTTATGTAAATATTTGATTAAAACTCAGAGATTGAGCGCCGGAAGTAATTTTCCAGTACAGGAGCCAAAGCCTACTCTATATCCCTGTGCCTGACAATAACCAGACAGAATCACTTCGTCGCCGTCCTTCAGGTAAGTACGGGTTGAGCCGTCTTTCAGAGGAATGGGTTTAGTTCTGTTCCACGACAACTCCAGCAATGAGCCATAAGAACCTGGATCCGACCCACTAATAGTGCCTGTCCCCAATAAGTCACCGGCTCTTATCTGATAATAAATTCAAAGAATGTATTTTCATATGAATTAAAAGAATTGAATTCATTGAACCATTAATACTGACATTACATCCAGTGATCGAGTGATGAGCCAATTGCTGTTTGACTGTCCAATACAGGTGCGAGTAATTGGATTTGCAAACAGTGGTCGACTCCTTCTGACGCTCAGGTCTAATGGAAGCGCTCAAAGAGATATCGAAATTGAATGGATCCGAATGAGTCAGGTATTGGAGTGGTTTTGGGTTCTGTTCCACATTTGCCACTTTGAACGCTTCCAACGCTTCCATCGTTACAATCCATGGGCTGATAGAAGTGCCAAAATTCTTAGCCAGGAATGGCCCCAAAGGCACGTATTCCCACTTTTGGATATCTCTAGCGCTCCAGTCGTTCAGCAAAACCATTCCGAAAATGCGATTCTGTGTATCGTTTATAGGAATGGGTTCTCCCAATGGGTTGGAGGGCCCGCCTATGAAGAAACCCATTTCCAGTTCAAAGTCCATTGCCTTAGAGGGTCCGAAATGAGGCGGTTGGCTCTCGTCTGGTCGGGTCTGACCGTTAGGTCGACGGATTGGAGTGCCGGACACGACGACAGAAGATGCCCGGCCGTGATATGCGACCGGCAGGTGCTTCCAGTTGGGCAGAAGTGCGGTCTCTCTGCTCCGGAACATTATACCCACATTAGTCGCGTGTTCTAACGAGGAGTAAAAGTCTGTGTAATCTCCTATTTGTGCCGGAATATGCATTTGTGCCTCGGATTGCAATACAAATGCCTTCTCTCTGAGTCGGATGTCGTCCCGCAATACAGGCGTCCGTTTGTCTAAAATGTGTTGAAGTGTTTCTCTGGTCTCATGCCATGCATTGGTTCCCAATCGCATCAATTCATTCAGATTTGTTCGATTGAAAACATCTGAAGCATTGGTTCGCATCACTGGTCCGTCAAATAAGTGACAGATTTGGCTCAAGTCTAGTATATGTTCGCCGATCGCCACTCCGGGCCTCGGAATCGGCTGTACATAAGTTGTAGTATAAATATAATATCTATTTATAAATTGAAAACTTATTAAACAAACTTACTTTGAATTCGGTAGAGAAGACACCGAACGGCAGGTTCTCTATTGGGAAATGACTGTCAGCACTGACTTCAATAAAAGACATTTTTCTACAGGTTTTCCAAAATATTGAATAGAAATCAATTGAACCGAATGTCGAACCAAATGAGAGAATTGGAACCGAGTGTTGAAGGACTAGACTCTAGAGGTATCTGTTGTGAAGGCCTCTCCACTTGACTGTAAACACATTTCAAGGCCAGTCTCTGACAGTTTACTCGTAACTCGATATCAGATCAGAAACAGGTTTAATAGCATTCATCAGATTCTGATTTAAAGTCGATAAAAGACAAACTGATTAACAGTTTTATTGCAATTCATTACTCAATAAAAGCTTATTTCAAACGATTCTCCGATCCATCCAATGATCGATCAGTTTATTGATTCTTATGTTTTACTTATTGAGAGAACTTTCGATCGAATTATATATTAATAAATGAATGAATGAATGAATGAATACTCGATTGAAATATGAGTTTAAATATATATTTAATATATTTGTAAATATAGTGTAATATTAATATGAATCGAATGGATGTAAACAACAGAATAACAGATAATCTCTAATAATTCGAAGAAATGCCAAAATTCATGGTTTGTTTGCGAAAAGCATTAAATATTCGGTTTTTATAGAAATAGAGAAGAATTGCGTTCTTTTGGAGTTCAGAACGAATTTCAGACAAACGACAAAAAATGGCACAAATTCTGAATGAAATACATTTAAAATAATATCTCTTTTATAGACATTAATGTAATGACAAAAATGAGAGACAATTACTATAAGTTTACTCTAAGATCACATAATTGTTACCAAAACTGGACTGTCTTTTAAATAAACTCTAAAATTATAATCAATTTATTAAATAATTATTCAATTATTCACTGAATTTGATCCGAATTTGGAGCCAACGAAGAGATGTTGGGCCGAGAGTTGAGGGCAGGTCTGTGTCGCTGACGACTCGCAAAATTTTTTCGGGCGTTTTTCAGTAACTCTTCCTTTCGTTTCGTAAGCATTCGTTCCCTTTCTTGGGATGACTTCGAGAATCGGCTGCCAATGAAAGCTTTGGCACCTTTTGAGGAGTCGCTAGAACTCAGGTCTTCGTCACTCGACTCGTGTTCTTCTCTATTCGTCTCATTTGGAAAGACTATTGAGTTTGAGATAACGGATGCCATAGAAGAGGAAGACATTGAAGACGTCGAAGAAGCAGAAGAAGTGGATTCCGTTTGGACTCTAAACTCAAATATAATAATCGTTTTATTTCTCAAACAATTCAATCAATCAATGAGTCAATCAATACCTGGAAGTACTCTGGACTGGGATTACAACTCTTCCGTCTAATATGTTTTCGATCGTCAGTTCGACGGATCGGCTGATTCTCAAGTCGTCGACAATTGTGTTGAGGGGTAAGTGCGGAAAGAACTCCAGCACTTGTCGGCCCATATTCTCGAGTTGAGTGCTTTGCAGACCATTCGGTGCGTTCGCAGCCATTGCTTCGTTGGGATCGGCAGCTATGGGTCCGACGCCGATATTGATGAGGTGCGGACGGGTCACTTCGACCGACACACTGGGCAGCCAACTCGCGTATCGGGAACCGTCGAAGTGAAAGAAGTGATTGGTTCGGCCGCCGTTCCCGACACCTCTGTTGTTCACTTCTCTTCCATTCCGTTCAGTTGTATTGCCGATGCGTTCGTGGTTTTCCTCCTCGTCCTCATTGCGATTCTTGAGAGATGTCCGACATGTGGGACAACTGGTGTCCTGTTCTAGCCATGAGCGCAGACAAGAGTTGTGGAAGAGGTGACCGCAGGGCAACTTACGGGCCGAGTCCATCCGGTCCCAGCAAATAGCGCAGTCATCACTGTTTTTCTCCAGTTCTTCGTTCGTAGCCATTGGAAAGTTAGATTCCATGAGTCGAACCACCTTTGGTCGATGGGATGGGAAAGGGATTGAGATTTTTGTCAAACATAATGTAGTGAACGACTACTCACTTGTAAATAGTTTTTATGTTTACGAATGCGTCGATTGATTTCGTAGAACAGGTACCGGAGCTGCATAAGGATGACGAGTGAGGCCATGGATAGGATAATATTGCCCCAAAACAACATATGCAAGTGATGGCAGAAGTCGATGGTCAGAGTGGCCAACTCGAACACCAGTTCGGTGTAGTAGGCCATGGATGCCCTGTTCTCCCAAACGCCCTCATAATTCAAGTCCCATAAGTGGATCGAATAGCGAACGATCACAAACAAAGTCCTGACCGCAACCAGAGAGCACTCGGCGGTCATGAATGCGAACGTATTAATGCCGGCGTGTATTCCAACCAAAACACAGACAACGAATAGAGACACAGATGTCGTCAGTATTGCCAGCAGTAGTATAATGAGGCGGAAGTGCGTCCACTTCGGAGTCATCGGCGAAAAGGACAGGTATTCGAACCGGTCTTTGCAGAGCTGAGCCAAGAGCGAGAGAAAGCCGAGCACTGAGAACCAACTGCACCACAAGACCACTTCATCCATGTATTGGACATTCATTACTCCGAATATGAAAATGAATTTATAGAACACAAAGTTCCAGAACCTGTCCTTCATGTGCTGCTGCTCCGACACCCGCAGCTCACCGAACACCAGCTTCTGGATCACTTTGCCCACAAGGATCAGACAGCAGTAGGCGCTGTTGATGAGTGTCCAGATGCAGAGGGGCTCGTGGAACAGGAGGTACACCACGTCTATGAGCCGCACAATCAGCCGGTTCTCCAGCAGAAGACCCAAATGAAAGGACGTCTCATTGGAGTGGCCGCCCACTCCGCCCAACCCAACAGTGCCGCCGCCACCGCCGCTGGTGTTGGCGTTCATTATATTAATGAACTCATCGGTGATGTTATCGGTGTTGTTGTTGTCGTTGGCGAGAGTGAGGCCAACACTAAGCGTCGCGTTTAGTCTCCAATCGGGTTCTGAAGTCACTTGAAATGCATAATATATAGAACAGGACAACAACAGTGCGCTTATAGTGGTGTACGCCTGAAGACTCGGCAGCGGAAGAATGTCTGGAGTGTCCAACAAGAAGGCCGGCATTGCGTCTCTCAGTGACACTACGGGTGCGTTCGGTTACAATGGATCCAAATTCGGGTTTATATCGAGTTTTAAGTATTTGTTTCGTTAAAGCACTCAATCAGTCATTGAATTCAATGCAATAACTGTTCGAATGATTACTGAATTCAATAATAATTGTTGTCTTCTGTGGTATAAATCAAGTGAACGACTGATCGACCCATTACTCCATCAGAGGTTGTGCTGACAACAGAGGATATGTTATGTTTGGCTCAAATCTAAATACAAAATACAGACAATCAATGGAAAGACACTATCGATTGAATGCGTTTATAATTGAAATATATTTATGAAAAATATAATTATTTTCCATAAGTTATGAATCGATTTATAGATTCGGTTCATATCTTATGCAACAAAAGTGAGTCGACTTAAGGCTCGAGTCGTGACTCAGGCGTCAGAGCTATGCATCCAAACCAGAATAGAGTCAACCGAATGACCTTAATATCAGTCCAACACTAACTGTTCAGACAATACATTAATTCAATCATTAAATTGATTACCGAATGAAGAGTGGATCCAATGACCAATCGGTGACCAATCGATTCATCAATTATTCAATATTTTTATTATAATTATTGTTATTATAACTGAAAACAAGTTTTATTTCGATTATAAATGAAATACTTTTTGTAAATAAATTAAAATCAAATAAAATTGTTTTTATTATTAATTATTATTATTATTATTCGCTTCAAAACCAAATCAATTAATTGAATGTTTGTTTTAAATATTGAAAATTGTCTTAATTTATATGAATTATAAGGAAATCATATGAAATAAATTGATATGAGTTTAGATAAGCTATTAATTGACTGTAAATAAGGAATCAATTGATTGACAATATATTCGATGAGAAATCAATTGAATTGAATTGAATTTACATGAAATCAGTGATCAGTTTAGTCTATTCATTGACGTCTAGACGACTCACTCATTAACAACGTTACACATAAACAGTCGATCGGAGATGAGGTGACAAACCATTAGTCATACAGTCATTATAGTGATTGCCAGGGGGGGGGGTCAACTACAGCCTTTTAGATAAAGCTACAAGGAGAAAGCTAGTATTTTGGAACTCTTAGAATATTTATGCCAGGCATGATTTTCTTCACATAAATATAAATTCGAATTTGATTCGAAATAAAGATATTTTTAAAGTAGTATTATATATGAAAAATACAAAAAGAATAAATACAAAGAATAATTGGATCTTAGAAGATAGCCAGGAATAAAGAATATTCCTTAATAAAGACATTCTTCTGTATAGTATAACACAAATTCTTTCTAAAACTGTATTATAATCATAGTCTAGAAAACATGGGATCCGAACCTGTATAGCAGTCTGGTGCCAACATTAACAAACAAGGGTGAGTTAACACATGTAATGATCACCTGAGTTGAAACGATTTATCTCAAACATTGTTTGAATGCAATCGATGTTTAATTATTTAATTATTAATTGTTTAAAGGTTTAGACAAATATAAGTTTATTCGACAATATTTTATTATTATTTAAATAAACTTATATTTGTCTAAACTTTTACACAATTAATGGCGAAAATTCTCAATGGATAGCAGAAAATGTAGTCAAAAATGACAGTAAAATAACGATTAAACTCTAAAACAGAATTTTTACAGAATTCAACCAAAGGCTGAATTGAGTGGAACTAAATCTCAGATTATTCTAATTAAAACCAATTTCGTATCATTTGAGGCAAATTCGGTGAAAGCGGTTATTTTGGTGAACACTTGTATGAGTTGTTCAACAGAGACTGAGCTTCTACTGACACAGAACTCAAAATACAGGGTAACATAGATTGCAAACAAAACAATTAGAAATGCATTTTGCTATACGTTCTCTCCCTTGCACATCCCTGTTTATATCAAGTAAAACACCCCTGCACTGACATGTTATAATAGCTATCATTAAATGCTCAGGTGAAACGCAAACGCAACAACTTTTGACAAGGATGCAAAAATGCAACAACTTGTGATTAACAAAGTGAGCAGGATCGCTCTATTTTTACATACAGTATATCTAACAGAGTTGTAGTACTATAGTAGTAGTTTGTTCTACTCATTGCTGGACACATCCCAATCATACATATGATTATAAGAATATATTAATAGTACTAATATTATAGTAGAGTTGAATGGATTCACAATTAATGTATTCAACAAAATAATAGGAAATCTATGAATATTTGCAGTGTTGGGAAGAGGGGGTCCAGGGGTGTCGACCCCCTAGAATTTTGTCAAAGTACCCCCATATGTCGGACCCTTGAACCTCCTTGTTTGAGGCATGACCACTTGGAAAAAATCTGAGGCTGATCCCCCCTGGAGCGATCGAGTCTGGAATTTTATTACGAAATTATTGATTGACAGTGAATGGGTCCCCAGGTTAATTATTGTTAATTATTTGGGCAAGGCAATTCAACTTGTAACATATCTTCTCAATATAAAAGCTCAGAAGTTGAACTTTTAAGCTGAGCCCCCTTTGATTCTTAAATTCTAAAATCTTGTAAAATTCATCTAGCTACCTGCACAATTTCCAAGTTTAATATAAGCCATATACTGTAGTTTATAATAGTTTTGTTGGTTAATCAAATAGAGGAAGGGCAATTTATATTTTCATTTATACTAGGCTCCAAAAATGTGATAAATATTCAGACCCTGTGCTCTCGTTATTGGGGGGGGGGGGTCCGACCCGACCTCACTGGTAGCTACTTTGTAACGTTACATTTTACAAATATGACCCCACGGCAAAAGATTTTATTAAATAAATTTAATTCAATGAGTACTCAATTTATATTAAGTTGAAATAAAAGTTTTATTAGCGAAACAATTGATACCAAATCTATTCAATTAGCGATTCATTCAGTGCGGCACTACTTTTATGCGTGATATAGGCACTCAAAAGTGTACCGGCTAACTGTGATCGTTCGCTACAAGTGTATAAACAAATAAAAATAGAAAATGATCTGTGTAATTTGTAGACAGAGATTGCGAAGATTAGATATCTAGAGGGAACTTGAGGTAAAATGGGGCTCAAACACAGATTTTTGTCGACATTTAATAGAATAGAAATCGTCGGTCACTTTTGCGGACTACTACGAGCATAGGGGGTATGGGGTTCAGGGACTCGACGGGTAGTGTGTGTTTGTGTTTGGATACTAATGCCTAAACAATATTCCGATTATTCTCCACATCAGTACTGATGACGTAATTCATCCGATTTTTTGTCAAAAGTGTTGCTCTTATTATGAAATAGTATTTCATTGAACAGCAAAGACTTGCACTTCTATGGGATTGGCATTAGTCTGATGTGTGCAACAAGTCTTGTGCTTTAATTCATAGCTTTAATCGAATTTAATTTTGATTCAAATAATTATCGAAATCTTGTTTTGCGTATCCATTAGTTTAAGGGTAAGTGAAATCGATTTTAATTCTTATTAGACGTCATTCGAGTTCAACGCTTGCAGTGATGTTCCATATGTTGCACATTATTCTCACTATTTTGTCAGACAATCGACTCTACAATACTGTATAGTCGTATAGCGTAACACAACTCCACTATATTTGTTCACTACTTCTCTATTATAGTCGACAAGAATTGCTACAAAAGAATAAATAATTTTCTAACAAATATAGTCTTTAATTATACAAATAATTAATCTTTTGTTAAAATCCATTCACAATATCTGCGAATTTGCTCTGACTTTGGAAATAAAAACTGCGAAACAGAGACAGGAATTGGTTGTAATGTACGCGAAGATAGATATGATATAATTAGGGATCGCCAATGGGGGGGGTATAGCCAAAATACCCCCCCCTAGGTTTTGAAATGGCCATTTTGGAGTGA
>JAQIWA010003147.1:0-11175 GCA_034693305.1 Eueremaeus valkanovi | reverse complement strand
ATTATCTTCTAATGGTCAAAATTATCACCATTAGATCCCTGGTATACTCGCTTGTAATAACGTTCGTGCTTGTTTATGAGAACTCTACAAAATTAAAAATGCTCTGGATCAATACCAAAGTTCCGTCTCAAAGATGAGTTGTATATAATCTATATTATTATTAATCACAATTAAATTAATTATAATAATTCATATAAATGGAACAAAATGTCCCTGCTTACTAACACAATATTAATTGAATGTGACTAGATCACTCTTGTAAACACATAACATTTTAAAAATATTGATTAAATTCAATTAGCCAAGATGTTACATCAATATTATTAATAAAGGATACAGAATAAAATTGATTACTTGATTGGATGTCTTGATAATCATATTCTCCAAAAGGACTTCTTCGGACATAATTGTGGTTATAATCGACTGAATTATAATTATTATTGAATAGAAATACCAATAAACCAAAGCTTAATATAAGTATGAATAACAGGAACTTTCGCCGAATTGACATGGCTTAATATTTTGATGTTATGATTAACTGAATTATTGAAAGAGAAAAAAATTTAAAACATTATTCGCATTGTCTTATGATTCCATAAAGAAGTGAAACATATTTAAAGAACTCTTATCTGTCTTACGACAGGATTTCAGACTTAGTGTTAGTCTTTGTTAAACCACTGAGTCTTTCGGTCCTTACGTACAGACAATCACTACAACATTCATATCCAGAGTTTGAAAACCGTTCAGCCTAGCCGTGCATATGAGTCTGGTGTAATCATAACTGACAAAGGGAAGTTAAAACACACTCAATAATTAACTTTCAATCAAACACAGTTAAAGTATGCGGTTTCAAATGGAAAGTTCCAAGTACAAACAGTCATTTTCAATCTTTGGTTTGCGTTTGAAAGTTAACTTGCTAATTTTTGAGTTGATGTGTTAACTCCCCCTCTGTTTGTTATGATAACTCCAGACTCATATGCACGGGAAGGCGGAACGGTTTCCAGGTTCTGCTTATTAATGTTTTTCTCCACCACTTTCTCTAGAAAGGGTGCATAAATTGCCCAGGGTGTCTTCAATTAAAATATCTTTATTATTAGCGCTAGAAAATGGCTGAAAAGCTAAGAAGTGCTGAGAAGGCTAAGAGTTGACTGTGAAGTATAGAAAAAAGCTGTTGAAGACTAGGAAAGGACTGGTGTGAAGCTTAGGAAAGAGCTGGATGAGGTTTGGAAATATTTGCAAAAGGTTCAGATCAGACTTTAATACTTGACAAAGATTCCTGATTTGCAACAAATTCTTAAAAGTTTAAAAATTGTTCAAAAAAAGATTTATTTACTTTCTAAACCTCCAAAAAGTAAACTAGTCAACTGAAAAGTAGGATAGAAGATCTACTACGGTACTAAAATCAACTTATAACCAACTTAGAAAGTGGTGATACGATAATGCTGTTCAGCCTTGGTTTTTAATAAAAATACTCAATTTTTATCTTAAGATAATTTTAGAATAAATGCTAAATATTTTTAGATTCTTATCTTATTTGATAATAAACACAATAATAGCTAAAATAACATAACATTAATTATTATCTGTATTAATAATTTACTTTTTACACAACTAATGGATAAATAATAAATAAATGTGGTATCATATAATTGTACAGGATCAACACAATATGTATGAATTTGGTATTCACAAACATATGTTTAATATTCTGGCGATCCGTCAATCTGTCAGTCAATCAAAAAACAACAACAGAAACATTAAACAAAACAATTGAACGGAAAACTCCGACAAAACATAAGAAGTTTGCTTAAGTTGAACTATAGACGCACTACACGTATGCATCGGCTTTCGTCAACTATGCGCTCAAAGCATACAAAAGTGTTTTAAACCAAATCAACTGATTCTGAACTAATTTGACTCTAAATAATGATTTTTAGCGAGTATACTCGCTTATATTCTTAAGAATATGTCTCTACGTCTGTCTGTCCGTACGTCCAGGACAGTTACGATAATTCGAGGACATCTGGCAACCCCGCTTGGAACTCCACTTCATTTTATCCTTTGATTTCATTATTAATAAATAACATAAGTCTAAGAACAGTCTCATTGCCAATATCTACCGAATAATATTCTACCTTGGTACAAAAAAATCAATCTTGCCTGGGCACAATTTTAATTTCAGCCGATCGCTAAGTTGAACTTACATTCCAACTTTACCTTTGCTTTACTCAGGGAGTTGTCTTTACAACTGCCCTGGTTAATAATGATTGCAAACTATATCTCTAACGAGTAAATGATCAGAAGTGGAATTATCAGAAAAGAACTCATTTATTGAATATTTATTGTGTTTTATAATAATTATAATTCAATGAAATTATTAAAAAGGTATGAATTCGATGCAAACAAAACTGAACTACTGGTGAAGACAAGCAAACAGAACCAAAACGTGAGAAACGATTTCAGCCCTGATTACTGCACTCCTACTGACTCAATGAGAATTCAGAGTTCGAGAGTTGACGGCTAGTCATAGTTAGCGCGAACTCATTTACGCCAATGAAAGTCGTGTCAAATCAAATTCCGACAAAAGTATAGTACACTAAGTACAGTACAGGAGTCGCAAAAAATCAATGACAACTTTGAAAAATAAAAACTTATAACAAGTACGAACGTTATTACTAGGGAGTATACTTGGGATCAATTGGTGATAATCTTGATAATATAGCCATTAAAAGATGATTGGGTCAATTGGTATTCATAACTATATCATTTAGCTGTAGTAACACTGCTTTAGCTGTACTAACAATCAGAACAATTGTTGAAAAATATTATACAGGTATTAATTTATTAAATAATTTCGAAACACTTTTTGAGATAATATTCGAATAAAAAATAGATTTTTATCTTTATTTCCGAATGAATGCCAAAGAATAACAAATAAAAAAGTATAACAAATATTATATATTATTTAAAACTCAATAGTTGTGACCCTTTGGCCACATTGTCGCCGGGTTTGTACAGGAGTTGATCGACGACTGCATCACTGTTTGCTTTAATAATATACTCCATTTTCATGGCTATCATAACCACAAGACTGTCACCGCTTTTCACGCTTTGGTTTTCGGTCACAAGAATTTTGTCGATAATTCCGGGCATCGGAGCCAACACTGATCGGGAGTCAGACATCGAGTAATCATTTTGTGCAGTCAACTGATCGGCAACTCTGAGTCGGAAGGAATGGGAGCCCTCTTTCGTGAATATCGCAACCGTATTGTCTGAAACCAAAACTCTGTGTTTTGTGTGAACACCAGATATGCCAACAATCAGTTCATTGTCTTTGGACTCGTATTCACCGCTTATGTCATCAAAGACTTCGTTTCCGATTTCGACTTTAAATGTTTGATTCGGTTTGAACTCAACTTTCATTTCATGAGATTCTTCGTTGGAATCGATTAAGTCGTATGAATGAAAAACTGGTATTCCGTTCAGTCGTTTACTATCGCAAGCATTGAAAGGAGAGAACAGGTCTGAACTCAAACCCATTCTATTGATCTGATTGTGCTTTTCGTTGAGTATAAGTGCGATGACTGCAGAGCACAGCATAGATGAAGAGGTCTTTGTGGTCGCAAACAACGATTTGTTGTGATCTTCGATGAAATTCGTGTTAATGTCTGCGGACTTGAATCCGGAATGACCTGAAAGTCGTAACAAAAAGTCAACATTTGTTTTGAGTCCAACGATATTGTATTGCGATAACGATTGACGCAGTTTTCGGAGAGCGCTCTCTCGGTTGTGACCCCAGACCACCAGTTTGGCGATCATCGGGTCGTAATGGACAGACACCTCATCACCAGACCTGACGCCGGTCTCTATTCGAACGTCTGCAGACGGAACAGGAGTTTCCATACGCAGCAGAGGTCCGGCGCCGGGCATAAAGTTGTTTTCCGGGTCTTCCGCATAGATTCGGGCCTCAAATGAATGTCCGTTTAGTCTGAGTTCGTTCTGTTTGAGCGGCAGTTCCTCTCCGGCGGCGACTCTGAGCTGCCATTCGACGAGATCAGTGCCGGTAATCATTTCGGTCACCGGATGTTCCACTTGTAGGCGAGTATTCATTTCCATGAAATAAAACTTCGAATCTTTCGGGTCGAATAGGAACTCAACGGTTCCGGCGCCCAAGTAGTCAACAGCTTTGGCAGCTTTGACGGCAGCGGTGCCCAAATCACGTCTAATCGCTTCAGTAATCAGTGGCGCCGGCGCTTCCTCTATGATCTTCTGATGTCTTCTTTGGACAGAACAGTCCCTTTCGAACAAATAAACGTAATTACCGAAAGAGTCGCCGAACACCTGTACCTCAATGTGTCGGGGATTGGGAACAAACTTTTCGACAAGCATTGAGTCGTCGCCGAAGGCTTTCATTGACTCTCTTCGCGCGGATTCCAACTGTTCGATGAAGTCTTCGGCTGAGTTCGCAATTCGCATCCCTTTCCCTCCGCCACCCCTCACAGCTTTGATCATAACAGGAAAACCTATTTTGTTGGCCTCTTCTAATAGGTAACTGTCCTCTTGATTGTCGCCGTGATATCCGGGAACAACGGGAACGCCGGCCGCAGACATAATGGCTTTGGAGGTCGACTTAATACCCATAACACGTATTGATTCGGGTTTGGGACCAATGAATGCAATCCCGTTGTCGGCACACATCTCAGCGAACTCTGCGTTTTCGGACAGAAACCCATAGCCCGGGTGTATTGCACAGGCATTCGAAGCAATGGCACAATCAATGAGTTTCTGTTTGTTTAGATAGCTTTCTGCCGAAGACGAGCAGCCGATGTGATAGCAGTGGTCAGCCATACGAGTGTGCAATGCATTAGAGTCTGCGTCCGAATAGACAGCAATGGTTTCAATGCCTAATCGTTTGGCACTTCTTATTATACGACAACTTATTTCTCCGCGATTTGCGACCAATACTCGACTCAATTGTTTGCCTTTCCGTTCACTCCTTCCGATTGACTCTATTTTGTGGACAAATCGCTTATAAATATTGTTTTTGAAACCAATTCTTCTGAAAAATAAAATTTAATTTAATTATAAAAATACGAATGAATTGAATTGAATTAACTTTACTTTGAAATCAATTTCAAGTCAATTAAGTTCTTATAAAATAAACTCATTTTTGATTCAATTGAATTAAATGCGATTAAAATCTATACAAATATATAAACAATAATTAAAAACAAAAGTTTTGTCACTTTTAAACACCAGTCGATTGACTGCATGTCTGATAGTGTTTGCTTAGAAATTCTAACAGTAAGTTAGGATTGAGGCCTTTGGAGCACAGCCTGTGTGCATGTATGCATAGGTCAATTATACGGTCTCATAGAATCTCTAACCCGCATACACCCATCCAAAGAAATGACCAACACGCTCAAATGAAGCTGGAGCCTAAACCAGATGGAAAAATTAAATGAAAATTTCTATTTTTGTAAAGCACTTTGGCAAGAATTTTTCACCGCGGCGAGTTTTTACTGGTGCAGCACCGGTAGTAGAGAACTAGCACTATCTGCAGGGCCAAAACCATTGCGCTATATAAAATTTTAGCAATTCGAAATGATCCTTGCTAAAAATTATCGAATAGCTCTAACAGGATTTTTTCTAAAAACGCTGTATTTTTGCACAGGGTTACTTTATATTTGCAAAATGGCATAATTCATCAGGCTCTAGTTCAAAAACCACAAGGGATAAATGAAGTCTGAGCAATGGAAAATAATAGGGATGACTTAGGATACAAGTTATTTATTAGCAATGAGACAAATACCAAGGTTAGGGAGAGGTAGAAGAAAAAGCTAGTGAGAGGCTGGAGAAAGGCTAAGGAAAGACTGAATCAATGCTAGAGAGAAAGAGGCTGGAGATTTTCGAAAAAATCCTGATCAAGGTATTCGATCATTTTTTAGCACGGATCATTTTGAATTGCTGATATTTTATATAACCCTAGAAGTTTTGGCACTGGAGACAATGCTAGTTCATTGCTACAGGTGGCTACATTGCCAATGTACAGTGTGAATGATAAGAAAGTTGAACTTCCTCTAATTTATCATCCACACTGTATATTGTAATCATATTCGAGTCTATTATAATCCAATCATTTGAGCCAATCATTGATTTTCAGTTCAATTGTTTATGATTTGAGAATTGATTGGATTTATAGTCAGAAACAAACTGATGTGGATTCGAATTGAAAGACAAAAATCAGTTTTACATAAAACTTATGCTCCGTTTTGTCCGCATATTCTTACATAAGTTATGTGCAGCCAATGGCAGCGCTTCTGAGAGCAGATCAATAGTGCAATAGTTTAATGATTACAATATTATTCTGTGTTCTGTGTAGTCATTGAGAGAGAGGAAGAATGAAATCTGTTTTCATGTTTCAGGAATTGAATGAGTGTTGAGTTGAGCGCAGTTTATATGCTATGAAAGGCAGTGAAGGCATCGAAAGGACCGCCCAATCGATCAGAACTTTGAAGCTTTACTTTCCTTTCGATTAAAGACAAATCATTGCCAAACGTTGCGATTTGAGTGAAACATTTGGTTCAATCAAATTATAAATTTTTAGACTTTTTTTTTATAGAAAAAGAAAAGTATAGAAAGAAATGTCAAAAAAACAGTTTAAAAGACAAAGTATTTCTCAGATTTCGGCTGAAGTTTCAGATAATGATAATTATGACGGAGAGAGTTCTGGGTCCAGTAGTATTAATGCCAGGGAAGAGACTCCGGAGCCGTTGGGCACTTCAGAGGGTGGCGGATCAGTGGTGTCCGATTTCGAAGAGGAGGCCCTTTCGGACGCCACCACTGCTACTACTCCTTACTCGACAAGCAGTGGCTCTTCATTAGGCACTCCGTCTGTGATCGGAGACGTGAAGAATGAGATAACAGATAACGAGGAGATCTTTATGCTCACCACTAATGACTCCGATTCTAATGAACTAAAGTGCGGACAAAGTATGCATTGATTATAATAATTATGATTCACTCGATTAAGGCTTTGATGGTCTGACTACTCAAGCATTTCATGCATTGCTTCACTCGATTTCATTTCAGTTCACAACAGAGTTCTATCACTTTCTTCAGTCGACATCAATCACAATAAACTCAATCATTCGGCTTCAGAGGACTGGAATTTGTCGACCACTGCCTCCAATATGACCACCGCTTCCATCAATTCATATCAGTTCCGGAGAACACATTCGCCATTCCATATGAGCGACACTTCTTTGAGTTTCGCTACGAATACACCTGTTATTCACAAACACCGGTCGATTCATAAGAGAAAATATTCGGAGATCTCTATTAACGGTAAATATAATGCCATTCATTAGAATATATAACTATTCAGTCATTATAAATACTAATTGGATGAACACAAACAATAAAATCATTTAAAATTTTCTATTTATCTCTAAATGAATTATTAGAGAACTCAATGTTCAGAATATTCTTTAATAATTGTAACTTACAGTACAGTACAGTATTAGTAGTTTATTATCATTTTATTGCACTCAATATCGAAACTATAAAATGAGCAATGAATGCAAATTCGGTGGTTAGTACAGTAGTTGTGATAATTCAAAGTTCGCGAACAGCTCTCAGTATTCTATGTGTTAATCCATGTCTTATTTCTTCTATAAGTTCTATATCTATAGAAACATTTAATACATACTACAAATCCGATCCATACGCGCATATAAACTGTTCCTATCGTAAGCTATGCTTCTTTCGCACTTGAATTGTGGGCTTTCTTGCAAACACTGCATACATATTATTCATATGATATTAATATTAATATTAATCAATTTGTGAATAATGCGAAAATTCACCAATGAGCATGGTACTATTTCTTTAACGAACTCTGGATGATTTTCCCAAATGGCTCGGTGAAGTCAGGGGTTATTTAATAATGTTTTTTCAGGAGCCAGGTCATCCATCGTTCCTCTATTTGAACAGTTTCACAGCACTTATCTTGCTTATAATGACCAAGCACGGATTTCGGTTCTTTTCTGTTATTAGCTAAACTCTACCTATAGTTGATTGTTCCTATAGGTGAGCCTGGTGTTCTTAGCTTTGATTCTTATGCACCCAACCTATAGGTTCGTCGAACACGGCTTCAGAGACGCCTTCAGTGCCGCGCAAAGCAGTTCGCCGTATGTTCACCAACAGTAGAGAGCGCTGGAGGTAAGCCTTGATAATGGTCTGCATGTGATCTATGCCACAATTGAATCGAAGTAATGTCCAATGCAGGCAACAAAACGTGAATGGTGCTTTCGCAGACCTCAGACGGCTTGTGCCCACTTATCCCCCGGACAAGAAGCTCAGCAAAAATGAAATCCTGAGACTCGCTATCAAATACATTAGACTTCTCTCAGCGGTTCTCGACTATCAGAAACAAGAAGAAGGACTGCCTGTCGACACCTCTTCCAAAAGAACTCTATCTATGCTTAAAAAGAGTCTTTCGCGCGAAACCAATCGATTCCGTGAATCCGAACAAAGAGTACGAAAACATAAATCCAAACAAATGGGAAGAAAAGATGCTTTTTATGCAAATGAAAGCACAAGACTTGTGTCGCCACTGAGTTCTCCGCCTCGAGAGTGCGAATCACCCTTTTTGATCAGCTCTGACGAGTCCAGTCTAAGCAGTGCTTCCGATCGCGAGGAACGGGACAGCGATTGAAGACATTGGCGACAAATACGGCTTATTTGTACCCGGGCATATTTGTGTCAATCAATTGAATTCTTGTTTTATTCTATTTATCTTCGATTGAAGAGTCGATTAATAAGATTTAAGCTCAGAATCGACGGTTCGTTCGCTTATTTAATTAAAATTTGCATTGAATTCACATTTAAACAGATTTAATGGCTTGTTGTGAGTGACTGTTAAATCTTAATAGCGATGAAAACTTATAGTAACTGTGCATTTGCTTTCAACTGAACTCCGATTAATATACACTTGAATTAACAAAATCGATATAACGCTAACACTTGTGTGTATTGTATTCCTATTGATATGTATTGTTATCGTAATAAATGACATTTTATTCGACAAATATGAATATTATATTACAGGGATGGTCAGGGATGTAGTTATAATACATTTTAGCCGTAAGTTTTATAGGTTTTCAATCAAAACTTTTAATAGTTTGAGAATAAAGAGTATATAGACGTCAAGTGTTTGGCCATCTCTGACTAAATGTGTGATATGAGTGTCTCGTAATTGTTTAGGTGTGAAATGACCCAAACCAGCCTGGGGCATATATGAGCCGAACACATCCTTCTAATAGTTTGATATGTTATAAATGATTTCCATATTTCTAGCTGACAGAGAGCACAGGCATATCAGTCACACGCCTTCTTAACGCTTAGAAATTCATAGTCTCATAGTTTGAATGAAACTATTTATTGAAAGGAAATTAATCGGGAATTTGTGCGAAACAACTGATTGAGGAAATTATGAAAATAACGTATTGCAAGGCGTAGTGCAGTGAAGGGCAGTGTAGGACCTGTTTTGCGAATGACTGGATGCGAATACTGTGAGTGTTGAAACAGATAGGCTGTTGGCTGAGACACGCGTTCAGTCGCGTGCCTCGACTCTGACTGCTATTCTCCCATACTTTGAGAGGAGAGCGGTTTCGAAGTGTTTTTTACTGCTTTGAAAACTCAGTTAAAGCGCTAACTATTGTAGAGAAGTGTTGAAAAAAATACAATTCATTCTCGAGTTTGTTCTCTATGAACAGTGAACGCAAAGCCTCGACTCGTGATTGCAATTGAATTAAGCTTTGTTTACAGAGATGTTGATCTGATCAGTCTCTATAAGTTATGAGAATAATCTGTAAAAAAGTATTCTCTGTCTCCCGGCTTATAGAGCAGACACTGGACTCTAAGTCAACAAAAGCGATGATATTTTAAATAATAAAATTTTATCATAAAATTTGATTGAATACAACTGTGAATATGTTTTAAATGTATTGTTAAGTTGTTTTAATCCTTGAATTTACATTCAATGTAACGATTGTTTGTTTTTCAGCTCATTTTAATAGCTATTGCTGTAAATTCTGAGCCCATGTATGCGAATAAACAGTACATATAGGTCTTATGATTTGAGTGCCGCTAAAAGGCATGAGAACATTATATAAATTGCTTAAATATGATGAGCTAAATGACCAGACCTGTGTGTCCAGAGTGTGCCTCTGCAATGTCAGACCATTAAGATTGGCATCAAATAGCAATTTATAGTAGAATTTGGTGTTTTCTGATTCCATTCAGTCGTTTAAAGTTTGATTTTCTCGTAGTTTTGTATAATAATTAAGTTCTTATATAACTAACGATTGATTTAAAGCCACAAATCTTACAGCAGTTTGAGTGTGAGTTTAACGCATCGCTTAATCCTATTTGAACGCAATATTACTTAAACTGAATTTTGCTTTTATGGCTAACTTATAAGTACAGTATTAGTAGTAGTGGTAAATGCAGAAATGCTCCACGTCAAACAAATATAGCTCTTTATGAGGAAAATCAATTTCCTTATCACTAAATTGCAGACATCCTTACAGTATTGCGCGGAGGGAGGGAGGGAGAGGGAGAGAGAGAGAGAGAGAGAGAGAGAGAGAGAGAGCTCTTATCACTTACACCAGAAGAGATTCCAATAGTCTATTAATTTTTAGTGAAAGTAATTTGAGAATTGTTGTGGCATTTGATCCGTAAAATTGGATTTCAAGTAGCAATCGATTGACAGCTAATATCTGTCGACAAAACCTAAGTTATGATAAGACCAATGAAACTCTACCCTAAAGTGGGTCACACGCACAGTCAGCACACACTTTCCAGTATTCGTTCTTAACATCTCTTTTACAATATAAGCAAATAATTTAAAATTAATAAATCGATTAATAAGTTCTAATAATTAGACATTGAGTTCAGCTTTTAAACAATCGATTCTTTTTCTAATCCTTTATTTTGAATCTTTGTGTCAAACAGTAGATGAAGTGATAGAAAATGTGATTATCATATAGGATGTGCAAGCACGTTCAACACTCACATATCAATAGAATAATACAACAAGCACGAACGTTATTACCAGCGAGTATACCAGGGATCTAATGGTGATAATTTTGACCATTAGAAGATAATTGG
>JAQIWA010003146.1:0-11175 GCA_034693305.1 Eueremaeus valkanovi | reverse complement strand
ACATTGCTATATAGTTGCTATAAAGGCAATCATTAATGCTCTCTCGAAATGACACCCGGTGTCAAAAGTCTTTAGCTTTGCCAATTAGAGTATTGATTGACTTCAATGTCAAGGAATTTGCAAACATTTTCGCTCAAAAGTTTCTTTTTCATGATATCACTGAAAGACTGACTCTTCTCAATAAGTAAGCCAGGGTGATGTTCACCCAATAGAAATGGATAATCACTTCCGAGAAATACTGAATCCTGACAATTATTAAATAAATTTTTAGTAAAATTATTATAAAATCAATTATTAATCAAATACTTCTCCGAAAAGACTGATCGCGAGATTGAGAGCGCCCTCACTGTGAAGCAGGGAATCGCAATATATTCGACCCAAATATTTGGAGGGAGGAAATTGGTTTGACTTGAAATCAGCCGGGTAAACGTGAAAGCCATGCTGGGCCCTACCCATAATATAGGGTAACATTCCTGCCCCGTGTGCCAATGCAACTCTCAGTTTAGGAAATCGTTCTAAAACTCCGCTGAATATCATCGCAAGAATGGCGGCAGAGGTTTCAGAGGGCATACCGACGATGTATGGCAGCCAGTACTTGGAGTACCGGCCACTCATCTGCATATCCCAGGGATGTATGAAAATAGGAAAATTCAAATCTTCTGCTGCTCTCCAAATGGGATCAAATGATTGGTCGTCGAGACCGAACTCATTGACATGACTTCCAATTATGATTCCGTTTAGGTTTAAATCCATTTTACATCTCTTCATCTCCTCTACGGCCAGAACAGGCGATTGCATGGGAATAGTTCCCAAACCTACAAATCTGGAGGCATTGTTCCGCACCACTGAAGATAAGTGATTATTCAAGAATCTGCACAAGTATGCTGTATCACTTGGTTTAGCCCAATAACTGAACATTACCGGCACTGTAGACAATACTTGAACGCCAACCCCTTTATTGGTTGAATCGAAAGAATAGAATTGGATTTAAATTAATACAAATGTATTGAAAATAAGGATTTGAAGAAATTTTTGAATATTAGCAATAAATGAAAAACTTATTGATATTGAATATAATTCAGTTTACAATACGCCTGAACCCCATATGTTGGTTGGAAACAAAGGTTTTCAACACTTGACAATGAACCTGTCTTAATATTTTAGAGATTTCAACCTTAATAAAGGGAATGAATGGGAACTCAGATTCTGGTTCACATTCAGTGGTTTTAGCGTATATTCAATTCAATTCAATAAAATTAAAAACGAGTCGATTGTTAACTATGATTATTAACCCGTGTTTTCCATATCTTTCAGTCGAACAGAAGTGGACCAAACTTTATGGTCGACGGGTCTGAACACAGTTCCATCGTCTTTCATCATCAGAGCCTTTCCATCATCCGTGTGCTTCATATGAACCCAACCCGGATAACCAAATTTCTTGAAAAAAATGCTCAATTATTGTTCAAACCGTTAATTAAATATATGGAAAATGAATGCAAAACTCTCTAAATGTCTCACATCTCTCAAATTGGGCCAATTTTCAGGCAAAATATGTGAATGAAAATCAAATTTGAAGTACATTTTGTGAACAACTCTTAAGAGTATTGCAAAAACTTTTAATATTTCTTAAGTCGTTCCTATTTATCAACTGAAGTGAGTACTGACTGACGATAATTACAAACTGTTTGCGAACGCATTTATGCAATCAATGAGTACTTAAACTTATAATGATTTTAATAATCAACTCATAGATAGATAAGTCTTTTGGACTGAAAAATAAGACAACAATTAACTTGAATTGTAGTAAACAACTGCTTAAGGAATGTAAAGAAAAATATAATCAAATAATTGAATATAAAATGAATTTATTTGTCTATTATTTTATTTAATAATTTTATTGACAAAAATAATTATTTAAATAAATAGAAAATAAATTCAATAAAATTTATGAATCGTTTCTATTAATGATAATTAAGTGGAAGAAAAATAATGAATAAATATTAATATTATTTAAAATTATATATAATTCAAAAGAGTTGTCGAAAAACGACTCCAAACACAGGCTTTCGTCAAAAGAATTAATTTTATTATTAAACCAAATACTAGTGAATCAAAGCCACACTAAATGATAGCGTACTGTTCGTACAGTAATTGTCTGACTTTATAGAAGTCCTCGGAGAGGGTGCCCTCCAGGTGTATACGCCCGGCCTCGTTGCGCCTGACCTCCACCTGATTGTTGCAGTAGAGGACACCTCCGGAGAACTCGGCCTGAATTCCGTTTTTCATCAAAACTTGTTTAAAATCAGATAATTTGAGTTCATTGACGAATATCGTCGGATGGGATGGGATCTGATTGGCGGGCAATTGGCGTAAAGTCGGCAGCAGTTCCCGACCCCCCAGACCCGCACTGTCAGAATCAATTTGTTGGCCTTCTTTATTGGAGTCATCGGCCGTTCGCTCCGACTCTTTCTGCGGCAGAAGTGACTCGATTTGGGTCATCTCGATCTGGGCCTCGACCCAGGACAGGTGTGCGCCCTCTTTCGACTGCGCGAACGACAGCGAACTCACTAACGAGTCTTTGAGCTTAACCTGATATATGTGCGACTCAGTGGTCGCGTCGACCGTTTCGAACAGCTTTGGGATAAATATCTTATTCGATACACAACCGGAAGCCCTGCAGAAGTTGGCCAAAGATTCGGTGGCTTCGGGAGAGCCCCTGACCAGAATCAGACGGCGCGGTTTGATCATTGATATGATCTTTTTGATGGAATCGCCATCAGATCTGCCCTCGAAGTCGATGTACTGTATGTTCGCGTGAATGTTAAACGTCTGTACGTTTACGACACACTTTGTCGGCACTTCCAGTACTTCCGGCGCCGACTCTTCCAACCCGTCTTTCTTGAGGTTCTCTTTGTTCTCTTCTTCGCCGGTTTGGGTATTGTTAGCGCCGACTATCTTAGTATCGAAGATCAGATAGTCCTCGGGCCTAATGGTCTCCCCGTACTCATCCCATTTGATTTTGCGTTCGGGCGCCGGGAACATAGGGTACGACTTCTTCGCCTGCTTGAAAAAGCCGCCGCCCTTTACGCGCCCCTCGTTTTTAGGCATCATTAGGTCGTGCTTTACGGCAGTCGAGTCCCTGTGCGTCGCCGAGTGATGAGTCGACGCACTACCACTGGGCCCGAAGCTGCCGACTGGACTCTTGTTGGCCTCCCCGTCCACTTCCATGCCCTCCTCTTCCTCCTCACTGTCATTGTTATCCTCTGAATCGGAATCACTTTCCCCGACAGCTGTCGTATCATTCGATGCATTCGTTTTGCTTTTCTTCAGTTTCTCTTGTCTTCTGTACTCTTCTAACTCCAGTCCCTTCAGTGGCACCCGTTGTTTGATCTCAAGTGTAATCAGTTTCCCCTTTTGACTGTTCATCAGCTGATGGGCTAAACTGCCTGAAGAGCACCTTTGGGTCAGAATTATGCAGTTCTTTGGGTTTGTCGACCAATTGAAGAACAAATCGCGTGAATAACCGCACTCTAAGTCCGGCTGAGACGCGAGAACAACCCGGGGCTCAAGAATTCGTTCCAAATCTGAGTATTTGTGACACAACTGCAAGTGCTTGAACTGAAACGGGTTATTGCGCTGACCCTCGAAGGAACGCATGAGTTTGTCGGACATCCATTCGACCAATGATTTTGCGAATTCAATGACATTATAACTGAAATTATTCAGAAGTGCTAACGAATAGGTCATTAGACCCGACTCCTGGTTCCGCCATAACTGCTCCAACATGTGGGCCAACTCCAGAACCCGGCCGGCGGTGTCCACAGCTATCAAGACATTGCCTCCGCCGCGAAGAGTGCCCAATATGTTAGTCATCAGCTGTTCGTCTCTCTTCCGGCGCCTCTCCTGAACGTAAGTGGCATTAAAAGCATCGGTAATCAGAAGAGAGGGTCGGCTTATATTCTCCAAAACACATCCATTCAAATGCCTTTCCTTCTTGTGGTTGAAGTCAACCGCATATACGATGTCTTCCTCTCCGTCTTTAACGATCCGCCAAACAGTTCCCCCAATCATATGCCCGGCCGCTAATGGCGTAATCGTAAGGCCCTGTCCTTTGCCTTTGAGGGCAATGGTCTGGTTGTACTTGACCTGGACCACTTTGTCGAACGCACTGTCCACGTCGTCCAACGAGAAGAGATCAAAGTTCTCGTAGTTGTGTTTGGACTGAAACAAGTCATACATAAACATCTGTCCCATCAGATAGACCGGAGTCGTGGCGTACACTTCGCACTGGAGGCCACACTTGCCGACCAGGTATGGCAGACACCCTGAGCATCAACAAAGTAACAAAGTACAAGGTGAGCACAATTAGCATAGCATTAGATTAAACCTAAATTGAGGGCACATTTACCCAAGTGTTGGGAATCGGGATGTGATATAAGGACGGCATCGATCTGTTTCACGTGTTTGGCCAGTTGTCTGATGTAGGACTGGCCGAAAGTCTCGTCGAGCCCGCAGTCGAGGAGGAAGCGGAACTCGTCGACCTGGAGCAGGTAGCAAGGTGGACTCTCGTTGAGCGCACCGCTGATGGCCTCGAATCGGATTATGGATGTCATCGGATCTAATGAGACAATCAGACAGTCGTGTCGTCTCTATAGCTGTCAATCAATTGTTTATAATGTCTCCAAAAGTGTCTCTTATTCTGCAATCGATTACAAAATCAATTTAATTGTGTTTTCATTGCATTTAAAGCCGAAATCAATTCAATTGTGTTTAAAGTATTTCTTATTTCCATTCATTCAATGCTTTTGAGAATATCTTTGAATTTGTATTGAAATTAAAAGAATTATAAAAACAAAAAACAATTAAAAATTTAAGCCTTTGTTTGAAATTAAAATCAAAATTAAATAAAACGTTATATTAATTATAGATTTGGTCTAAATTAGTACCGGTTTTGATACTACTCTCAAAATAAACCTATTTATCAAATGTTATGCAAAATATTGTTTTTCGCCAAAAAATTTCACAATTCATACGAAAACTCATTGAGTTTGCCGTCAATTGTCTGACATCTGGTGTCAAATACACGCATAATATGAATCACAATCTTTACATAAATGATACCGTACTCTACACTGTAGACTCTATAGTACAGAGTACTAAAATTATATCAAGTTTATGAAACCAATCCACAATCTACCTAGTACAGTATAGTTCCAATTCCTTCTCCAATTAACTATAAGATGATTTCGATTCGCATTATTTGTTTCAAACTTTAAGACTATATTTGAATTTGATTTCGAAATTTCTTATCTTTCTTTGCGTTTGTCGTCCAAACACTTATTTGATATAAAAACTCAGATTATTCTGAATGAGAGTATAGTATAAGAGATCAACAGATCTATAGAATAGCAATCATTGAATGAAATCCGAATCAAAAGAATATATTTTTATTTAAACTTAAATTTAATGAATGAACGAAAGGCTCGGAAAAGGATTTTCATTTTATTACTGAAAACTAATGTTTTTATCGTTTAATCTGTTCTTCTCATCGAATCCTCACTTCTTCTGTCCAATGGCAGAGCCAGTCCTCGAAGAGATCACTTGAGAGGCTTTAGGTTTGGTGTCCATTGAAGAGCGCGCGACTGTTGAACCGGCTTTGGATACCGGTTTGGCACTGGTTCTGGAGTCAAGAGTGGAACCCATACTCGAACCGGCAACAGACGAACCAACATTGGAACCCATAGCAGAAGACCCAACATTGGAACCGATAGCAGAAGAACCATAGCTGGAATCGATAGCAGACGACCCAAGGTTTGAGGTGCCACTTATGGAAGAGCCCATTCGCGAGGAACCGGTTCCCAAAGTGGCCGACGAACCCATACCCGAACCCATACCTGATATTGAAGAGCCGGCTCCGGATGTACGCGAGTCCAGTCTTGAGCCCGATTTAGATCCGACACCGCTTTTGCTGGCTTTAGAACCAGTGGAAGAACCGATGGAAGAGCCGGTCGTCGAAGTGCCCGAAGGCTTAGCCAAGAACTTTGAGGCCATCTTCTCATCGATTTTGGAAGTGTTCGACACTTTCGACTCAATCGCAGAACCAGTTTGTGAAGGACTCACCTCTTCTTCTCCTGCCTGAGACACTGCCTGTTCGCCCTCTTCACCCTCCTGTCCCTCTTGACCCTCTTGTCCCTCTCCTGTGCCCTCACCTTCTGCCTGCTCTTCGTCTTTATTCTTACCACAACATCCGCCCATTTCTGTCGCTCTTCACTCAATCGGATCTGAATTATCGATAAATCAATCAATGAATCAAAGAATCACTTGTTTTGAACGGAAGGCTTGAAAATCAGAAAATCACTCAATTATTCACTGAATTGACTTTTGCTTCAATTGAACTGAATTTTAAAAACTATAAACTTATTGTTGAAATCGCGCATAAAATCTGTTTTGCAAACAATTTCTCCAAAACTAAACTTATATTCATATGACTTAACGATTGCTCGCATTCGACAAGAATTGAAAATAGATTTCAAATTCATTGAACTTTTTCTCAAATTTTCTGTTAAATCGGTTTGAAATCAGATCAGAAAGAGTTGAACAGAAAGAACAAGAGTTGAGAACAGATTCGCAGTTCATATAGAAATCGATGAAAAAGTTGAAAAAGATTTTAGGCTTCGGTCAGAATAGGGAACAGAAAGGGAAGAGAGAAAAAGGTGAGCCAACGGCGCGCAGAACTACAGCAGAATCTCAGCCACTGGTCGTGAATGAGAGCAATGATCGGTCGGACATGAGTTGGACGACGACTCGCCGATTGGCTCCTCTGAACCAAATCGGAAGCAAAGATAAGACCGTTTATGACAACTGTTCTTATATTATGTTTTGTGCGAAACACAAGAGAATAGCTGTCAGTATAACAGAACAGAAGACAAAGAAATCAAAGGCTGTTTGGCTGCCATTCGTGTCTTTGGAAAGTCATATCTCGTGGCAGTCAATGGCCAGTGAAGGCGCCCGTCTTGTGCTCAGTGATGGCGACCCCACTGTTTTGGCCCAATTGAAGAACAGACGACTGACTGAGCCGTTCACTACTAGTTTTGTCGAAGTATTTCGCTTACAGTTAACGCAATCACAAGAACTGCTGACTCGAGTCATGTGTTTGGTTCGACTCAATAGCAGTCATCCGACACTCAAGTGCTGTCAGAAGAGCAAACGCATCGATTGGATCGGTTTGAGTGATGCCATCGCCGGTAATGTCCCACAGCTTTGGGGACCAGAGCTGCAGAGGTTCAGCAGATTATTATTAGTGAATGAGTCGTCGGAACAGTCGGTTCAGTCGGCACAGGTAGTCGGCTCAGATGAGCGGGCGCATGTGCTCGAGTACAGTCTGCAGGACGATCTGCACCAGTATGTGCCCACAGATGCGTTGGAGGCTATGCTTAAGTCGATTGGAATCAGCGAACAGGACATCGAAAGAGTATTTCTCGACTTTACTGAACACTGTTTTCCCAGTTTTCAAATGAGTGAACACTCGTTCAGAGACTATATGTCTAAATACGGATTCTTTGAACAGAATCTGAGTCTGAGTTCAAACCAATCAAACCTGAAATCTCTGTTCAGAGCCTCCAATGTCTCAAACACTGCTTATCTGGCCTTTGATGAGCTATTATTGTGTTTGGCCTCAATAGAGCCCAACTGTTTGGCCACATGTGAGGCAAGGATTGGCTTTATATTCAAGTACTTCGATGTCGATTCAGACGGATATCTCAATGAATCGGAATTCAAACAAATGGTTAAACAAATGAATCCGAAAATTGATTCCGAAATAGAGATCAATAGGAAAGTGAAAGCAGGCCTGAAATCAATGGCTACTAAAGGACAGGGAATAGGATTCGAGAGATTCAGTGAAAGTATTCATAAGAATCAGTTCAACGGAACCCAAACGCTGTGTCGTTCGACAAAACCGGTCTTCCGTTGGATATCCTCTTCGATGGCGACCAGAGATTCGATATCGAGAACCGAATTCAAGAAAGCGTTGACACAAATAGTGACCAAAAGAGCGAATAAAGCGATTTGTCGTAACTGTAAAAGCTTTAGATATGAGTTGTCCACCCATTCGGTGAAGTTGTCCAGAGATGGCAAGAGTTGTGATCCGAGAAAATCGGACGAAAGTAAGTCTGAGAACAAGTGTTGAGTACTGTTCAGTCGAATAGTATTGAATCAAATCTATTGGAAATCTATTTCTTATTCTTCTTATTCTTATTCTTATTCTTAACTTATGTTTACTTACAGTCAAACACGTACTGCAAAGACAGCAAACGAATGAAACAAATAGTTTGAAACTCAAGAAAGTGTTGAAACCTTCGGAACAACAAAAGCATTCAATTGATATCACATTCAACTCCCAATCGGTGGCCAATTATTTTCTCAAACAGATCCGGGCCTTCAATAAGCGTAAGGGAACTAAAGACAAACCCAATGGACTTCTGGCCAATGAAAGCGAAAAATTCTATCGACTATTACAGGACTTGTGCCTAAAAGTGGGACCAATACTGGAAGGGGAGGAAAGGTGTCTAAAGATCAGTTCGCCGGTTGTGGTCATCGGCGACATTCACGGAAATCTGGAGGACTTGTTGTCTATTGAGAAATATGTGTTCACAAGTGCGCCAATAGTTGCGAACAGTTATCTGTTTTTAGGCGATTACGTCGATAGAGGCAAATGGGGTATAGAGTGTGCGGTATACCTGTTGGCACTGAAACTACTTGTGCCCAACAGATTCTATTTACTTCGCGGTAATCATGAGATCAGAGATGTCCAGAAATCGTATTCATTCCATAAGGAATGCCAAACAAAGTATCAGTCCTTCGGTTCTCTGGTCTTCGAGTGTCTGAACCAAGTGTTCGATGGCTTGCCTTTGGCCGCAGTCATAGATGAGTCCATATTCTGCTCTCACGGAGGCATTCCTGTCAGCACTCAGACCATCGATGGCATCAATAAGGTTAGACATAATCTAAAAGACCCGGAAAACGATGTGCCCCAAGTGGCCTGGGAGCTCATGTGGAACGACCCGTGCAATGACACAGAATTCCGAAACACCAAACAAGTACTTCGTGTGCGTCAGGACATTGAGCGCGGATTCGTTACGAACGCTAAACGCGGAACTGGCTATTACTTCAACGAAAGGGCTGCCCTCCAGTTCCTCAAGACTAATGGTCTGACACATATGATACGCGCACATGAAGTCCCGTTCAGAGGCTATGACTTTCATTTCAGTCACAGATGTGTTACTGTCTTCTCGTGCTCTCACTATTGCGGGCATCAGAACAGAGCCGCAGTCGTACACCTGTGCGACCACACCTTGCGCTTAGTCGAGTTGGACACCTCTCTGAACGCACCGGCAACTGATGACAACAGACCGGCAACAGATCGCAAGTGAATGCAAACAATGCAAACATTCTCTCAGAACAACTGCACAACCAATCCATACAATCCATACATTGCATACAATCCATACAAATATCAGTCAATTGTATTTCAAAACACATTTTACAGTAAATATCAGTTTAAGAGTTATTTCAAATAAAATATTAAACATTATTTCAAAACTTCTAAATTCATATCAAATTCACCCGAAAATCAACAAAAACTGAATATTACTCTGTACTGTACTCTGGGTAAGATCTACTCTGGATAGTCAATAGGTTAGGATTCCTAACGATTCCTAAGACTCTAGTCTGTGCTCTTTCTGCCCAATACTTCGATCTCTAGATTAATATTAATATAACTTATTCTCAAATTATTCCCAAATTCTGTCATTTATTGCCCGAATATTAGTTGAAATTCCCATAAATTTTATTCCAAATATTTCTCGTAAACCACTTATCTCTTCAGTATTTCCGTTATTTTCACCGAAAGATAAGAATTATGATTAGAATCGACTCAATAGAGTAGACAATAGACCATCGATTGGTCTGTTTCTGCCTTTCAATTGATCTCTATCTCAATTCAGTTCTATTGAAACAATGCGGACAACAATTGTCACTAATATCCGGACAATTGCACAAAGAATTGCATTTTTATTGTCAAAACTGATTCAAACGAAATGAAAAACAAAAGACTTATAATATTAACCAAATCTTCTGTTCTCTGACTCCGAAAGATGTGTTAAGTTATAGATAAGTAATCTTTGAATCAATGGACTGAAAGTTCAACTCTTATTGCTTTCAATAGATGGTTCAATCAGTCGACTACTGGACACGACTTCTATTGAATAGACGTTTTGATAATATTTATTATATTTTAAATTCATTACAAAAAAGACGAGAAAATAGAAAACAATTTCAATACTTATTAATTGAATAATAAAACAGAAAATTGAATACAAATTGAAATAAAATACAATAGAATTGAATGAAAAATAAATACAGAATTCAGACCAATATTGAGAGCCATTAGAGTAGAGATGAGTTCAGACAGAGTTCAGACATGACTGGTCAGTACAAACAGGTTTTCTTCATAATTCTGAGGAACTCCTGAGAGTTGACGAGTCCGTCTCCATCCCTGTCCGCTTCGGTGATCATTTCCCGGAGCTCTTCGTCGGTAAGGCTTTCGCCCAACTCTTTGGCCACCCGTTTGAGGTCATCGACCGAAATGTTTGCGCTCTTGTTGTCCGCAAACAACTGAAACGCTTTCATAATCTCGTCGTTTATGTCCTTCTCTGCGAACCGTTTGGCCATAAGAGCCTCGAAGTCGTCGTACGATATGAATCCGGTTTTGCTTTTGTCGATCTGTTCTATCATTTTGTTCACCTCTTCCTTCTTGGGCTCGAATCCCAGGGCTCTCATTGCGAACTTCAGTTCCTTCGTCTCAATCCGCTTCTGGTCAGACGAGTCGAACTGTGCGAATGCCTGTCCGATGTCCTCCAATGTCTGTTCGCTGAGATCGTACTTATGGCCACATTTAGCGGCCGAACACTTCTTCTGACCCGAACTCGAGTTTCCTTTGCTATCATTTGCAGCCATTTCTGAGCCAATACTCACTATTAGTATTCAATTCAATTGATTCGGATTTTAATTGAAAATCCTTTCAAATAATTCTTAGGTATTAATTCCCTATATCTTAGGAGACTACATCTTAGGAGAACACTCCTATAGAAATAGAAATGTAAACAAATGTGAGAC
>JAQIWA010003145.1:0-11177 GCA_034693305.1 Eueremaeus valkanovi | reverse complement strand
TTCGCTCCAATTCCTCGAACATTTCATTATAAATATAATTTTGTTTTTCACTCAAATCTATTCAACAATTATTAGAATTAATTGAATAATTAGGAAATATTCAATTTGAATTGGATGCAGGTGTGGGAATAAAAATACCTGAGCTTTTTGATTGCTCTGTACTTTCTATCGCTTTTTTGTTATCATTATTTGAAATATTGATTGATTTATGGGTTGATTGCAATTCATTTGCATAATAATCAATAAAATTATTATAAATTGTTTTTTCGAATTGATTTCCTTTAAGTCTGTAAATGCTTTCTCCACTCAAAGCAGTGCATAGATTATATGAATAAGATGAACTCACATTACTGCCATAAATCTCTTGGAAGATTAATTTACTTTCCATTAGTTTCGGAACTTTTTGCTTGCTGTTTAATAAATTTTCATATTCACCACAAAAATAAATCGATCCGTCATTTGATAGAAAGTATGTGTTTTTGCCGTTCGAACAGATCATTGATATGTTGGAAATATATAATAATTTTGGTGTGAATATCTCACCCTCCGCATTAATTCCCAAATTATCAAACAAATTATTACCCCAACTATAGACCAATCCATTGCTTGTTATAGCAAATGATTGATCACAACAGCAATGAATGAATTGTATAATATTGTTGAAATTATTACTCAAGTCCACTGGCAATGAAATATATTCATCTTTATTTCCACATCCAATCTGTCCATATATATTATTACCCCATCCATAGACCTTTCCATCTGAGGAAAGTGCGAGTGAATGTCTATATCCACAAGAAATTGATTGAATATTAATATTATTAAAATAAGATATTTGTTCTGCTCTTAAATATTCGTGGTTTCTACTTGTATACCATCTCCCCAACTGACCCTTATCATTCAATCCCCAGCCAAATAATTTCATATCATTAGTCAGAGCTAATGCAAAATCATATCCATTATAAAACTGTTTAATATTTTTGTGACAAAATTCAAGTATAAGCGGTGGTCCTTTTAAAGCACTTTCCTGTCTTAAGCCAAGACCAAAATTATTGTTTCCCAAATGAAACACATTGTCGTCTTTGGTTACAAACAATATATAACTACCATTAAAATTATTGCTTATTACATGAAATAATTTGATTTCATTCTTAATATTTTGAGGAATTCTTTCACAAATTTTGAATTTATTCAAAATATCAGACATTTTATTGAATGTTATGAAAAAATTAATACTTTTTGTAAAACTCGAAACAACTCTTTGACAAAAAATGACTGAATTCTTGTGACAATCCGTTAACTATAAGCCACTCATAGAATATAATCTTCAATAAGTAAAAGTCATTGCAGTCATTGGTTACGAACTATTCCTATTGAAGACAATTTTAATATTGTGGCGACAAATTTGAATAGAATCTGTTAATCCTGTATAAATGATATTTAAGTATTGCTGAATTAAAAACAATTTTATCCGTCATTTGAGCATGGTGAGTCTGAAACAGTAGTCATTCAACACGTATATACTAATAGTGATGTCAATAGAATGAAAATACAAATTATGTGTTGAAACGAATTCAAACGAATTTATTTCAGACTATTTATTGAAAAACACAAACAAATGACCAGGTTGCAATTTCATATCGTTTCAATATATTTAATAAAAAGTATATTTTTAATAACTCATTAAATTAATTTATTTGTTCAAAACCAAAGTTCAAATATTGATGCTCTGAATAATCACAATATATTTTTCAGTCATATCTTTAATTTCAATGACTATTATCTAATCAGACAATGAGTTTATGACTGAAATATACATTCCTTATGCCTTTGAATGCAATCAATTGGTTTCTATGAAAAGCACTCGAATTTATATCATTTTATATTATAGACTAAAATATTATTGAATTTCAAAATTATTATTTTTCAGTTGAAATTAATTGACCAGTACAATCTTGTGGATATTTTAAATAGAAATTCATACTGATGGAATATTGAATAAACAACAAGTTCTTTTACAGAAGGGTTTCATAGACTTGAAATATTGTAAATTTTTGAATAATTATAAATAAAATAATCGCAAGAATACATAATTAATAAAATAAATTCATATGAAAAGTGTCTTCAAATACATGTTATAACAGAATTGTCTCATAACTTATCGCTCATGAGATTTATGACTCCATTCAAAAAAATTCTCTTCAATTGTCACAACAATTATCTGTCAATTCTTCAGAAATAAAAGCAATTGAAGGCAAATATGTCTTAACTCAACCTCTTATTAGTGTTATATAACTTATAAAAGTATATAAACTTTAATTAATTGCAAAAATACTATAAAATTCTGAAACATAGAGAATAGAAATTATAAAACTTGGAAAACAAGAAACATAACCAGGTTCATGTTGCCGATTCGATCTTCCCGTTTCATTTAATTCCGATATTTTACTGTTCTTCAGATTAATTACAAACCATTAAAAATTAAAAAAAAAAGAATTTAAAAAAATTGAGAAAATGTTATAAAATACAGTTTATAACAGAATTGTGTCACAACTTATCGCTGATAAGACTTATGACATAATAACTGTACTCTTTTTGCTGCGGATCTGCTCTATGAAAATACGTACGAAATGCTGCCTCTAATGAACACAAAAGAATTGAAAGAAAGGGTTTTTGAATAAGTTATTAAATATTTGATAAATATCTCAATAAAAATATCTAAATATAGTTGTAATTCAGTTCCTTATTTCTAAACAAACGAACAGATTATGTGAATGTATAGGAATAGCACTGAAATTGTTGCGAAATTCAATTCTTATTCACTTATTTTGTCGCAACATTTGATTTAATAAAATTTTATTACGATTTATGGCCTTGTTTCAATTCCAGGCTAGACAGTGTAGCCCTGTAGTTAGTTCTTATACAAAAAAGTGTTCAAACCATTTAAAATGTTTGGAATTCCTAACATAAAAGTTCATTGAAATTGATGATGAGGATAATTTTTGTTCAGTTTATGACTCATTAAAAGAAAGATAAATATTATGTGTTATATAAACAAACTTTTATATAAATAAATTGAATGCTATTTAAGTTGAACTAAAAATAGATTTTCAAAACTGTAAAGTCAGACATTCTACGCATATTGGTTGAGTGGTTCATTTATTATACAAGCTCATTTTTGATTAAAAAATTAACAATCAGTTACTGTAATTATTAATCAATTTATTTCTTTAAAAAAATAATATTTTGTTTCTATTTCTGTATTTTGTTTATAGATATTTGAATTGTAAAAATGCCCGCGGTACAGATATATTACCAGCAACGAAACGGCAAGTACACATTTGATGTCTAAGCCTCCAAGAAGATAATGGAGAGTTCCAAAAACAACCCAGTTGCAATCTACTCGCTCACTGGTCCACTCCGTAGCGGCAAATCATTTATGTTATCGTTTTTCCTCAAATATCTTGTCAGTGAAGGTAAGCCTAATTGGATTGAGACTGAACTCAGAAGGGCTTTCAAGTATAGAGAGGGGTCTGAGAGGGAGACTACAGGCATATGGATGTGGTCGGAGCCATTTGTTAGGAAAATAGACGGTCGAGATGTTTCGATATTTCTGCTGGACACTCAGGGATGTTTTGACTGCCAGACCACATCGGGCGAAAATGCAGTAGTGTTTGCCCTGAGCGTATTGCTATCATCATGCTTGATTTTCAATCTGAAGACTCAGATAGAAGAAGCGATCCTACAGTTTCTTCAGTATTTCACTGGTTATGCACCACTGGCAGAGGACGAGAACAATGACGAACCTTTTCAGAAGCTCCTGTTTCTAATTAGAGACTGGGACTTTTCTGATTATAAGCCTGGTTATTATGATCAGCATACAGGTATCGGTGGTAAAAACTACAAGGTTGATTGAATCCGAACCAGAGTCAGCCGGCTGAGATTAAATTCGCTCATGAATCTATTCTGGCAGCATTCAATGATGTATCCTGCTATTTAATGCGACATCCTGGCAATAAGGTATCAAGAGAGAGCATTTTCAACCTGGATACAGTTGATAAAGAATTTTTGGAAAATGTTAAAGAATTTGTTCCTTTAGTTCTGAGAGACGAGAATATAATGCTTAAGAAAATAGGCGGACAAGAGATAACTGGAAACAGTTGATGTTATTTGTGGAAAAGTGGGCCAAAATGTTCGACGGCAATGGAGTTCCAACTACCAAGACAATATTCCAGACAACCGCTGAGTTGCAAAATGAGATGGCTAAAGCTGCGGCTATTGAAAAATATAGCCGGGATATCAAGATTGAAGCCAATGAAAAGTCTGATCAAGCATTCGAACGCTCCCACTGGTATAGCAATTTAACTGGATCAATAAATATTTTATACTTTTAGAACCAGCTCGTTAATATTTTACCTTGCTAAATTACCTGGTTGAACTATTTTATTAAGAAAACCATTTTATATTAACATGCCCTGGTAATATTTATCTCTACAACCCTGTTATTTTGTAAATCAATTTTTATTTATTTTTGTGCCAATTATTCAGAGAAAGCATTGAATTGTTGAAGAAATTCAAGCGTTTGGGCGGAACTGAATATGAGTTCAAATACACAGCAATAATAACAGAGAGTTTGCAAATGATTTACGAATACTATATTATATTCAGATCAACAGAAGTCAACGCGAACACAATGAGACACAACAAAAGCACGCTATTCTGGCCCAGGACATTGCCAATTCCAAAAAAGAATTCGAAAGTCCTAGAAGCGCATCTGAGCAGGACAAGCTCAATTTCCAGAGCGAGCTGGTTGAGAAAAATGCAAAATTGGGACAGTACCAAGTAGAAATGAAAGGCCAATGTAAGGCAGCACAAAAGGCTGCTCAGGAAGTGCTCGATTTGAAGCGCGATATTAAGATGGCTGAAGCGAATCACACCATGCAATTAGAATTGGAGAAAGCTAAAATTGAGAAACAGACACTTGAGTCTAAACAGCATCAAGATGGACCAGGTATATATTTTGATCTAGATATAATTTTAACTAATAATTAAAATTACATTTTTAGGGGGAGTGTTCTCTGTTATTGGCCAGGCCTTGGACAAAGCCCTGCCCTTATATACAGTAATGGAAATAACTAAGTTCCGTTGATTAAACTCGAATAGCTTTTGAATGGCTTATTCGATTTTCAATCTGTTTTCAGTAAATTGTAGCCTGATAGTTGCCATTCTTAAAAATATGCCCCATGTGTGAATAGTAACAATGGAGAGTACCTTAAATAAGCAACAAAAATGTACTTGGTGTGTCCAGGTTATTCTTTCAGTTATCTGATATTATGACATAACATTTCGATTTAGTTTTTTACGAGGATTACGAATATTATAATGGAAATTTTCTATCTTGTATACTTTTTGAGTTATTCGACGGCAAAATCAGAGCATTTTCAAGTTTAATTAAAGAAATCTCTTGAACTAATCAACATAGAAAAATTTTGATTTAATCCTTTGACATAACATTCAATGCTGTAAAAAATTTCAATATCTTTTTCATAAATTACGTCAAAAATTTCATAATGAAAATAATATGGCACGTAATTTATGGAGGAAAAATCAATATTTTATAGGGGATTGAATGTTGTGTTATACGATTAAATCAAAATTTTTCTATGTCTATGTTAAGGCACCCTGAATAAGAAGTAAATATGTACATGGTGTGCCCAGAGTATTCTTCCACTTATCTGATATTATGATATATCAATTCAATTCATTTTTTAACAAGGATTCCCAATATGATAATGAAAATATTTTATCTTGAATACTTTTTGAGTTATTTGACTAGGAAATTAGAAAAATTTTAGGTTTAAATGAATCATACTCTTGAAATACTGAAGATAGAAAAATTTAGATTTCATCATCTAGTACTAAAGTTAATGCCATACAAATTCATAATTCTCTTTCATAAATTACATTGCCTTAAATTTTAATGATAAAAATTTCGACGTAATTCATGAAAATTATTCTCAGGTTTTGTACGCCATTGAATGTCTTATTAAATGACTGAATCAAATTATTTCTATCTTGAGTATTTCAAGAGCATTATTCATTTAAACCTAAAATTTTTCTAATTTTCTAGTCAAATAACTCAAAAAGTATTCAAGATAGAAAATTTTCATTATGATATTTGGAATCCTTGTTAAAAACTGAATTGAATTATTATATCATAGTATCAGATAAGTGAAAGAATACCCTGGGCACACCATGTACATTTTTGCTGCTTATTCAAGGTAACTTTCATTGTTACAATCTCAACATTGGTATTATTTTTGGAAATGGCAATTATCTGGCTACAATTTACTGAAAACAGATTGAAAATCGAATAAGCCATTCAAAAGTTATTCCAGTTTAATCAACGGAACTTAGTTATTTCCATTACTGTATATATAGTATTCAATTTCTGCCCTCATTTTTGTTGTCTTTCCAATATTAATGCAAAAAAATAATTTTATATTTCTGAATTTTTATCCTGACTACTTTTGAAAATGTTATATAATAGTTTTTCAATAAATTTGCGATAATATTTTTGCCTCATTCTTACTTATATGGATACAATTTTACCCTGGTAGATTTTGAAATTTATTTAATATTAACTGTAACTTAAATTCAAAATAATAAAAAGATTTGTCATCAAAATATTAATGAAATAATTGGTTAGCAATGGAATTAGACTTTATTTTAACAGAAGTAATATTCGAACTCGAACAATTTAGAAATAATATTATTAACATGGTAATATTTGTAACATTTATTGTAATTAACTGTAACTTAAAATTAGAATAACGATAAAATAATACAACAAAAATCACGAAAAATAATCGGGAGATCGGGATATTTTTAAAGATTTATACACTACCATTTTTAAAATATTTTTCGACCAAGATTAAATAAATCATTCAAATTAATTTTAAACATTTAATTTGTCTCAGTACATCCTTTGAAATGCTGAAAACTATTGATAAATATGGTAGTATTAGCTAAAAATCTCTAACAGCTATTGCAAAGGTTTATGTGATGTTTGTTCACAGTCAGATTGTTCATGATACAATATATAATTATAAACATCATCTCATTAGTAATTACCAATCACAATGAATTATCGGGAAAAAATATTCTAGCTTCAGATGCCAACTTTTAGCACAGGATAATATTTATAAATAACCAATTACATTTCGCTTAAAATTGTCATTTTTAATTATCAAGATACTGTGCTTCAATCATCTAGCCATAAAATAGGTACATTATCAAGATCATAATAAATTTTGTTGGCACAATGGAATATAGGAATCAATTGTTCCTGTTTCCTACTTTCCCTGCAAACATCGGTTATCTGTTTGCGAGCCGTATATACAGACAAAGACATCACTTGTTATATTAAGTATACTTTCCATAAATGCACATTTTGAGACCGGATTTTTCGCTAATGAATAATCCATAATTAAGTATCTTGGCTAATCCTTCCTCCAGGAGAAAAAAAATTCTTCAAGTTTCGCGACCCAAGTTTAATATTAATAGAAAAACTGCATGTACAATAAATAGTTATTCAATTTAATTACAGCTTAACTCATTAAAATTGTAAACAAAAAAATTTAACTGGTAAAAATACAATAAATTCAACAAAAAGTTACTAAAATAATTGGCCTATATCTTTTTAATTAAATAAGAATATAAAAATATTTTTACACAAAGATAAAATAGAAAAATTAAAATTAATTTGTGAACAATTTATTTTTTTCCAGTACATATCTAGATATGCAGAATTAGTTGAATTTACTTTTTGTTAACTGTAACTTAAATTCAAAATAAAGATAAAATAATTCCACAAAAAATAAGTATAATATTTGGGGAAAATGTCGCCACTGTTTATTTTTAAATTGAATCATGATAATTTTATAAATATTATTAAAACAAAGATAATAATTTAAACTTTTAATTTTTTTTATTTCATTTCATGCCTAGAAATGCTTAAAATTATTGATAATCACAATCAGAGCTGTAATGAAAAAATAACAAAGCAAGTGATGTCTGACTATTTCAAACAAAACTGTTTTTTGCAGGAAATGTAGAAAACAGGAACAATTGAGAAATGCATTCCATGTGCTAACAAAATTTATAATGATCTTGATAAACGTATCTATGGCTTGATCATCAAATTTCAGAATCTAAATTAAAAATTAGCTAAATTTCAAAATACATGTGGCTGATAAATTTTATTAACTGTATAAATTTATATTAATAATAAAATTTGTTCACTAAATAAAAATAACAAATTTGGGAATCCAGAGCATCACGAGATATTTCTCATATTTAATCACAATAATATTTTATAATATATGAACTTGGTTTAAATTACATTTTGCCTGGTGACATTCAAACGAGAGTTCAAATTTTGTTTGTTTAAAAAATAATAAATGAATTATTCTTATTGTTCAATCAAGTTAATGTTTTTAGCAGACATACCATTTATATAGAATTTATATTAAAGATAATAATTAGACAAGTGGTAAATTATTCAAGCATATTATTAGGAAAATTACAAGTTTTAAAGCCAAAAATTTTAGACAAATTTAAGGGGGTAAAAATCCCTAAAAAATACGTTTTTTCCCTAAAAATAACCCGATTTTCACTAAAAAACTCGTTTTCACCCTAAAAACCCTGTCCTTAAGCTTTGACCAAAATCACAGGGGGTTACCCCCTTACCACCCATTGCGCATCACTGATTTTAAACTAGCTGTTCCGCTGTAGAATGCTTTACAAAATTAACGATAACTATTGACAAAATTGACTAGACCAAGCTTCAACATCTTTGATTTTCGAAAATTGACCTTTCATTTACAAGTTAGTAAGGATTCTTAATTATTTTGAATTTGTGATGATAGTAATATAGGGGCAAATTACCAAATGTGAAGATATATTGCATTTGATTGATATGATAACTCTTTTGATAAACTGCAGCATAAATTCAAAATAAAGTTAAAAATTGTCCACAAATATTATTGTATGCTTTTGGAGTTGGCACAACCTTCGGTTATTTTACTTTATAAACTAGTATATTATTTAAAATTCATTATTTAAATTAAAAAAAGTTTGGCAACTTTATTGACTTATTTTTTTTATATAAAGTTAATTTATTCATCTCTAGAAATGCTTGATAATAACAATCAGAGATGTTTACGGCTAACGCTGAGACAAAGACCACTTATTTTGTGTTTTATTCATTACGTGAAATAGAGATCAATTGATTGCAATAATTAGAGCAAAAGATTGCATATCAAATCTCAGAAGCGTAGCAATGCCTCCACAGACACCACAAGATGCAAATTTTTCAGTATATATCTAGAAATGGTGAAGGTAAAATTTGTTGAAATTATTTTTGTTAACTGTAACTAAAATTCAAAAAAAAGATAAAATGATTCCACAAAAAATAAGTAAGATTGTTGGCCTAAAAAAAGGATGAAATTTATTTTCAAATTTAAGCTTGGATATTCTACCAATACTATTAAAAGAAAAATAAAAATTTTAAGATGTCATTCATTTATTTCAGAATATCCCGAGAAATGAGGAAACTATTGTTATTCACAATCAGAGATGTAATCAAAAAACTAACAAAACAAGTGATTCGACTGATTTTAAACAGATAACCGATGTTTTAAGGAAAAGTAGAAAACAGGAACAATTGATAACTTCTTTTCCATTTACTAACAATTATAATGATCTGGCTAAATGTTGCGAAAATTTTGAAAATTATCTAAAAATAACCAGTACAAATTTTATAATTAGACCTGTATGATTTTAGTTCTGAGACTTTGAAAATAAATGTAGATAATTGTCTAGGAAAAAATTCGGCTCACAGGTCAGTTGTTGGATTTCAGCTTTATTTACAAATTATCAAAAATATTTGCCAGATTAAATTTTGGAATTTATTACAGTTCCCCAGTGAGTACAACTTTTGTTTTAAATCCAAACAAACATGAAAGTTAACTAATAAGAACGAGCCAGAGGTCAAGAATGTTTTTTGAATGGAAAGCTCCGAGTTCAAAATGTATTTTTTCAAACACAAAAATTTCGGTTTTGAAATGAGTTTGAAAGTTAACCTGCTAACTATAGAGTTGATGTATTAACTCCTCTTCTGTTTATTATAATGACACCAGACTCATAAGCACAGGAAAGCGGAACTGTTTTCCAAACTCTGATGAATAACATTGAATTTGTAAAAATGTAACGTCAAATACCAGAAGTTTGGTGCATGGGAAAAAATGTACTCTGCCATGGTATAATTAGTTACATTTACTTTTGTTGACTGTAACTTAAAATCAAAATAGATATTAAATAGCTCTACAAAAAATAAGTAAAAATTTAATGTCACAACTGTCCCATTTTCACACTTTTTCTAGAATTTGTATTAATTTCCCTGTATAAATTCAGAATTTGAAGATTTATAGCAAGTATAAATTTTATATAACTATAAAATTCCAATCTGTTCTAATTCAAAATCTCTAGAAATGTTGATAACTATTGATAATCACAAACAAAGATGTAATGGAGAAAACAAAATATGTTATGTTTATGTTGATTAGCCATAATGTTTAATTTTTAGATTATTTTAACCAGTTCACTTGCTTTCATTTTCGTAATTTTTTAAGTTAAACTGTAAATAAACAAAATAACTATTGATTGTACATGTTGATAAACAAAAACTATTTAATTTGGAAGATATTATCCATTCGGAAAATTTTTTGAGTTAAAATTGTAAACATTTAATCACTTCTGTTGAAATAAATTTTTCAAAACTGAATGATTTTACTAGAGTAAATACAAAAACAGATTTATTCATAAAATAAATTCATAATTGAGATGAGGTTACGTTATGTCTACATTTTTCAAAGCATTTGTCAATGTACGAGTGAATTTGCAGAGATAACATTTTTAATTTTTTTATTTTCTCAAAATTTAAAGCTGTAATTGTCATCGAATTAATTTAAATAATTATTGTTCAAGTCTTTACATATAATTCATGGCTGAAGAGGAAACTAATTTAATTTTTATTATAATAATCTGACAGTTTATAAATAATTTTTAAAAGAATTTGATTTTTATCAAGAGAATAAAAAATGAAATCACCTTAT
>JAQIWA010003144.1:0-11177 GCA_034693305.1 Eueremaeus valkanovi | reverse complement strand
ATTGTATGCTCTAATCATGGTAATAATTTAATAAAATTCTAAACACTTTTACTCAAGTAGTGTTATACTCTTTGTACAGGACCATTACTTTATGTCAACAAAATAAACGACTATTACAATTAACCAAGGGCGAGAGCATGTTTCTAAATTTGTACTAGCACCCCCTCCCAGATAATGTCATACATAGACATTTATGCTCTGAAAAGTTTTGTCCATCATTTTTAATATTTTCTAAAACTATACCTTGTTCATGTTAGAATAGCCTGGTCATGCCTTAAATTAGGTTTTTCTTACTGAGGCTTCAATAACAGGGCTTTTCGTTTTACAACTGAAATAACAGAAATCTAATCGAAAATAGATATTTTCAACTCAACCCTAAAAGGTATGACCAAAAAGAGTCAAAACCATCAAAGTATGAGAAAAATATATTATCGGAAAAACAAATTCTTCACAATTTTGATTGTGTGCACACATTCCCTCTGCTCTACTGTATCTAAAAAATTCAATTCTTTTTTTTTATTTTTATTGAAGTCTTATCTGAAGAAACATTTTTATCGTTTCGTTTCTCTCTATTCTCTAAATAAGATTCTTATAAATGATTTCCGATTTTCTGAACACAAAATAAAAGAAAGAATTGAATGACTTTTCACAATGAGGTCGACACCAGACGAGTGAGACATCTGGCCAGTGGGCGATACAATGTCTCAATTATAAGTGTAGTCAGAATTTCCTTTAGATTATTAGCAATTTATTATGCAATCCACTGATAGTCACATAAAATTGATTATTTCTTTTTATTCGGTTATTAATAGTCTGATTATAATTGAGAGTAAATTATTTCCCGAAACTAATTAAGATATATAATCAATAAATCAGACATAAAATCAGAAATAATAATAAAACAAAATCTAAGCTATGCTGCTTTTTATTGGCAATAATTGATAAGAGTTTAATTATGTCACTAATAATAAATCAAACTGAAACAGCTATAATTTCATTATTGGTCAATATTCATGACCTGGATGAATTTAAGTGATCAATTAAATGATAATTTTTCGAAATACCCGTTTTTCCAAAGAGAAAGCTTATTTTTTATGCATAAATTAGAATTTGTAGCTTTTCTCAAATACAGTTAAATATTTTATTTTAATTCAATTTGCTTTAACTGCCAATCCGTTTAACACTTTCACTTTGGATGCAGTTTTCCTCTTATTCTGCATTACTATCAAGAATTAAAATATTTAATTAATGTATCGATAGATGATTATCAGTTGAATTGAGTGCAGACATACCAATCGTACTGTACTATACATTACACCCAATGTCTGACATTAAATAGTCTATTCATTTAAAGCGAAGAATAATTAAATCAATTGATTCCTACTTAACATAAATTACAGTCTTATGAATATATTTGTTATTATATTTAAAATTCTTGTTATCAATCATTAAATATATATATTTTTAAGTAAAACAAATCGAGTGATTAAATACTTTTTCTTATTTAATGTTTATTTTATTCATTTTTCCCAAAAGATATAGACTTTAAGGAAAATTCATGAAATGCTTAAACATTTCACATGAAAAGTGATATCAAGTAAAGAATATAAATATAAATAAATAAATTCATTGAATGATTGATTGATTGACGAAATATAATTCAATATTCAATGCATTCAAAAGTTACAAATTATTCCAATGATTTTTAAAATATCCTATAATTGAATCAGGTCAAATTCTCATCGAAAACACCTTTGAGACAATTCTCACTGATAAAATAAAATGATGTAGTTGTATATCTCGTTGCCTAAAATATCCAAGAAGATATTTTGCATTTTTTAAATCTTATAAGTGATCATTTTGAACATATCCTTGCACATCTTCAGCAAAAAAAGAAGTTAAATGCTTAGAAATAATTGATTATATATAAAAACACGGAACCAATTATCCCGGGTATCCTATTGTGCAAACATACACATCCTATGGTTAAACTGTTTGCTTATTATCAATAAATTAATTATATTTAACTGTATTTTAATATCTGATGATTAATCAGTATTTAATTGAGGAATTAAAGTGTTATAAAAAATCAAAGGATTAAAAAGCAATAATAATTGAATTTTATTTCAGATTATTTTCAAATTTAAGGTAGTTTTTGAAATCCTGATCGATTGAGCAGTTTTAGAGCCGAATTAAATATTTGTTAGAAAACAATATTTATTATGTAATCGTTCTTACAGTATAAGAAAGTATTAAAAATACGTATAACATGTGAGTTACCACCCGTTGAATTAACATTATCCTTACCTAATTCCTAGGGATGGCCAGGCTCGGCAAATCTTGGGGTGGTTTAAGGGGAGGTAAAATGACAGATAGGAAATATGCCCAAATGGCGCCTAAAAATCGGTTAAATCCAAACAATACTGGCCATTTGTTGCCATTTTTCTTCTATATCTGGGCAACACCATAGAGTATGGCTAGGCTTAAAAACCCCAGGGGTATTTTGGCTAAACCACCTTGGTCATTTCTGTCATATGCCCATCTTTTCTCGAACCATTAGGCTTTCTATGACGAGCCATCTCTATTGCACCGGAATAATTTTGATGGATCCTACACAAAGTGTACTAGATTGTATTAGAGTGCACTAGATTAGTTTTGAAATTAAGGCAATGTTCTGAATATAATCGGAAATAAAGCAAATAATTTGAGACCAAAATAGAATTGTTACCGTATTCCCGCGCAAACAAGGGCATGCCCTTCTAAGTGAATACTACCAGATCCTCAAAAAAGGCTACCTGGTAGCTAGTGGCATGCCCTTATAAAGTGAATCAAAAAACTTTATGAAATATTGATACTTTATTTTCAAAAACTCAAATATTAAGCATTAGTACAGTTAAATATCAATTATTTCTTCCTCTGATTCTATTCGATTTGCTTGTAATTTAGAATGAAGTAGATCATTGGTTCGGTAATTCACAACCAATGAAGGAATATATCCTGTTTTTCCCATTTTTGAATTAAACTTCATGGAGCATCAGTACTTCTACTTGTTAATGATTCATTATCATTAAATTCTTTTAATTTCTGTAAAACTTGTAATTTAGTATCAATTGTATAAGATGCTATTAGAACTCATTATTATTAATATAAATGGTCTATAATTTTGCAAATAAATTAAACAACAAAATATTTAAATATATATTCTTAGCCTTAATACTAATCTATAAATTTTCCATACATTCCAAGTTTTATCAATTGTATATCAGTCATGTGTTAATAACTAGTTTGAGTGGGGCCAGTTTATAGTGAAATACACCAATTCATAAAAAATTATTTTTAAGAAATTGCCTCACTTTCAGTGGCATGCTCTTATACCTCGGGGTATAAGGGCACTTGGTATGATTCATTTTATAGTGGCATGCCCTTGTTTGCGCGGGAATACGGTAATTGTTTATATCTTTCTTTGATTTCATATTAGTTTTGAATCAAATAATAGTTTGAATAAAAGTTTATTCATTTATTCAGAAAATTATTCACAAATAAGCGAACGATTGATGATATCTTATTGGAATAAACCCCCACATATTACCCCGTTAGAATAAGCTGTAATAAAAATTTCTTATTAATAAATAATTAATTCAAAAATAAAACTTGGTTATTATTGGCAAGATGGGTATTAATTGTTTTCTATTTATGTATAAAAATCGAACTGTAAAACCAATTTATTTATCAAGAAAAAGTTTTTCCAAAATTAAAACCTGATTATAATGGAATAATGGTTTTGGAATAATTTTTATCTTGCATAATCCTACAGTATATAATTTTTCTTGTTAATATTTATAAATTATGATTTTATAGGAAGATAATCATTATTGTGCAAATCTATACATTCTTGTACTGGATAACATTCACAATGCTGGAATGATATCGATGATATCTTTTTGGAATAAACCCCCAAATACAGTATAATCCAGTTAGAATAAGCTGCAATAAAAATTTCTTATCAATAAATAATTAATTCAAAAATAAAACTTGGTTATAATTGTCAAGATTTGTATACTCTTTTTTCTATATAAGTATACAAATCAAACTGTAAAACCAATTTATTTATCGAGAATAAAATTCAAAATTAATGACTGATTATAATTGGAGTAAGAATTGAGGAATATTTTTTATCTTGCATAATCCAACAGTGAACTAATTCTTCTTGTTAATATTTATAAATTATGAAATCATTAACGTTGTAAAAGTTGTAAATTTTCTGTAATTTTTTATAACAATGAAATAAATATAGCATATCAGGGTCATTGCGAAAAGAATTAATAGTTATGTAATTCTGTATTTAAATATATGTTTTGTCTCAGAAAATATTCGGTTATTTTACATAAAAATAGAAATAATTTTTTGATTTAGTTTTTGGTTATTATTCTATTATTATCGCAAACTGTATTCAAAATGCAATTATTTAAAAGATATAAGGGATTTATCAGGTTTAATTATTTTTGGATTACACACCAAAAAGTATAATTTTCATATAGCTTTCAGCATGGTGATTACTAATTAGTATACTGAAAATTTTATAGTTTTGTTATAAATATTTTTTACTTGATTAAATTATAAAGGACAAAGTATAATTTGAGACCGAAAATTAATCAAGGGCTAAACTTCAGTATTTTTCAGTTGTGCTTGACAAAACATACAACTTGAGACACATGACAACTTGAGCAACTGTAGCCAATTTATTTATCAATAATAAATTTATTCAATATTAAATCCTGGTTATAATGGAATTATAGAGAACTGGTATGTTTTTTACCTTGCATAATCTCAAATAATTCTTGTTAATATTTATTATGAATTTATTGATAAATGATATTAATATTATTGTGAAAAATCTATTCACCAGGCTACGGACATTTGGCAAGCTCATTTGTTCTCAATAAAATTAAAATTTTGGCTAGACCTCCCCTCGGCCATCCCTAATTAATATTTAGTCAAAAATAAAACTTGGTAATAATTAAGAAACATAGAAAGCACAATTTTTTTTATTGAAATATTATTTATCAAGAATATAATTATTCGAAATTAAAACCTGATTATAATGGGAGAATTGTTGTGGAATATCTTGTGGGAACAATAGAATACTTACCAAAAATATAGCATATCAGGGTCATTGTGAAAAGTATTAATAGTTATGTTATTCTGTATATTCAGACGTGTCTTGTCTGAGAAAATATTTAGTTTTTGCTCACATCAAAAATAGAAATAAATATTTCGTTTACTATTTGGTTAATATTCTATTTTTATCGCAAACTGTATATAAAATGTTTTAATTTAAATGATATTATGGGTTAATCTGGTTTAATTATTTTGGTCTATGACTAGCCCGTAGTTAATTTTTATACAACTTTTAAAATGGTGTAATCACTAATGTATTCTTTTTTTAGTCTCGTTATATTTTTTAACTTGATTAATTTTCAATTGGACCATTAAGATATTACGTATATATAAGGTTTAATTATTGTGGATCTCCACTACCACGTCCTAAAATTTATACAACTTTTAGCATGATGATTAGTATTCTGAAAATTTTGTTATATATTTTTTTAACTTGATTAATTACTAAATAACGATGAATAATTTAAAAATGAAAATTTATCTAGAAATAAACTTCAATAATTTTTATATGTGCTTGACAACACGTGTCAACAGCTTGAGACAACTGTAAAGCTAATTTATTTACCAATAACATTTTTATTCAAAAGTAAATCCATGTTATAATAGAAGAAATGAGAATTGATATATTTTTACATTGGATAATCTCAAATAGTTCTTTTTAATATTTATTATAAAATTGATTGATAATACTATTGTGAAAATCTATTCACAAGGCTACGGACAATTGGCTAGCTCATTTGTTCTCAATAAAATTAAATTAGCATGACACTTATTTTTTCAAAGCCCAGTGTAGTTTTATAATATCTTAAGTAATTAAAAAAAATTCTTTTCATTTATTCAAACAATTACTACATAAATATTTTCATCCTTTTAATTAAAAAATAATCAAAGTAATCAAGATTGTTTTATATTTTATAAATTTTGAAGTAGGTAAAACAGTAGAATACTTGCCAAAAATACTTGCCAGGGTCATTGTGAAAAGAATTAATATTAATGTTATCCTTTATGTAATTACACGTTTTTTCTGGAAAAATAATTTTTTGGTTTATTTTTGGGTTAATATTCTATTCTTATCGCAAACTGTATATAAAATGTAATTATTTAATAGATATTACGGATTTATCAGGTTTAATTATTTTGGTCACACCTTTTCAGAGAGGTTTAAAATTTATACAACTTTTGGCATGGTGATTAGTATTCTGAAATTGTTATAGTTTTGTTATTTGTTTTTAAACGATTAATTTATAAAGGACAATGTATAATTTAAAGCTGAAAATATATCAAGAAATAAAACTTCAAGTTTTTCATATATGCTTGACAACACTTACAACTTGTTACACATGACAAGAAAAGTGAAGCCAGCATAATTTTCATATTGGAGGCATGTTGATTTACCTTGTTTTTTATTGAAATATTCAATTTAAATATCAGACTGTAAAACCAATCTATTTATCAAGAATAAATTTATTCAAAAATTGAAGCCTGATTATAATGGAAGAAGTGGTGTGGAATTTTTTATCTTGTAATATAATCCAACAGTGAAATAATTCTACTTGTTAATATTTATAAATTATGATTTAATAGATAAATGATAATTAGTTAAGAAAATCAATACAATTTTGTGCTGGATAGCATTCACAATGCTACCGGCAATTTACTAGTTTATTTTGCCAGTACAAAAGTAAAACAACAAGGAACAAATTAATGTTACAAAGCTCATCGCAGTTTTATAACATGTTGAGTAATTTAAATTTTCTTTTATTTTTTTTAACAATTAATACATGAATAAATTCATTCTTTTAATTATAATTAAAATTATTGATTTTTTCCAATAAACTGTAACAAAATTGCAATTTATTTTTAAGTGCTTGTAGAATATGTAAGAAGATTATATTTGGTTTTCAATACAAACTAAATTTTTTTTATTTTTTTTAAACAATTAAAATAATAAAATAGAAAATAATGTTAATTCAAATTAATTTTTTTATTCAAATAACTGTAAAAATATTTAATGCATTCAAACAATGATTTTATGATTACTTTTCAACAATCGCTACAAAACTATACAAACAATTGATTTATAAAATAGACTAAAAACTAGTTATCCTATGCTTCGGCCGCTTTATATCCTTTAGTGGCTACCAGTGCAGCGCCGGTACCATAAGCAACACCTCTGATGGGAAGGGGAGCTTTGGCTCGATAGCCGTCTTCTTTGTGGACAATAGTGTGAACCTCTTCAATGACGGGTCGGATCTCCTGCGTGACTCGACGGTACGGTTGAATGACTTCCCGCACCTCTTGTATGACTGGTTTCACCACTTCGTTGACTATACGGCGGGTCTCGTCCTCATAGTTGGCGTACTCTACAGGGTATGCGTTGCCCGGGGTGTGGGTCTGTTGCACCTGAATGGGACTGGAGGCTGTCCTGAAGTTTATGAGGACAGGCATGTGGTCAGCGCCCACTTCGATGACCTGTGGCTGAGCGTACGTCTGTGGGTAGGCTACCTGTCTCAGTTCGACTGTACACCGGGCCTGTACGGCCTCATCAATAGGACCGTATGCTTGTACCGGCGCTTCATATGATTGCCCTCATATTCATATCAGTTGTTAATCAAATAATTGTTTGAATAAAAGTTTAATTATTTATTCACAAAATTATTTTAATCTCAACTCTTGTGTTAAAATATCAGAGAAATCGATGATATCTTATTGGAATAAATGCCCGCAAATAAAAATAAGCTGTAATAAAATTTTTTTATTCATAAAGGATTAATTCAAAAATAAAACTGGTTTATAATTGGCCAAGGACGCTATGATTTTATTGAATAATAATTATACTTTAAAATCAATTTTTTAATCAAGAATAAATTTTTGCAAAATTAAATCATCTTGATAATGGGCAAAAATTATTTGAGTTGATAAGTTATCAAAGATATCTTTTGAAGTACCTGAAACAATAGAATACTTGCCAAAAATGTAGCACATCCGGGTCACAGTGAAAAGAATTAATAGTTATGTTATCCTGTATTTAATTACGTGTTTTGTGAGAGAAAATATTCAATTTTTTCACATAAAAAATAGTAATATTTTTTTGGTTTAGTTTTTTGGTTAATATTCTAATTTTATCGCAAACTGTAAATATAATGGAATTATTTTGAAGAGAGTACTGATTAAACAGATTTAATTATTTTGGGTTCCTGCCACAATGCTCTTATTTTTATACAACTTTTAACATGGTAATTAGTATTCTTTTTTTAATTTCGTTAAATTTTTAACTTGAATAATTTTTTATTGGAGCAAGTATAATTTATTAGCGAAAATCTATCAAAAAATAAAACTTCAATATTTTTAAGGGAGTATACTCCCTTATGTTCTTGAGAAGGTGTCTGACCGACCGTTCGTCTGTCCACCATTGTTGTAAAATTTTCAAAATTTTGAAAGTTATACTCATTTATTAATTTTGAAGTTTTTCAAAAAATTTGAAAATTTTTCATCAATGTGATTGTATAGTTACGAAAAACATTTGACCCAATTATCTTCCAATGGCTAAATTTTCAAGATTATCACCAATAGATCCCAAGTATACACCTGGTAATAACGTTCATGCTTGTTTCGTTTAGGTTTTGTTTAACCAATAATACTGTATACTATTATTATCGCAAACTGTATATAAAATGTAATTATTTAAGAAATATTAAGGACTTATTATGTTTAATTTTTTTTGGATCGCAGCTACCACGCACTAAAATTTATACAACTTTTTGCAAGGTGGTTAGTATTCTAAAAAATTTATAGTTTTGTTATATTTTTTAACTTGATTATTTATTAAAAAACAATGTATAATTTAAATCTTTATAAAGAAGTAAACTTCAACATTTTTCATGTGTGCTTGACAACTTGAGACAACTGTAGCCAATTTATTTATCAATAATAAATTTATTCAAAATTAAATCCTGGTTATAATGGAGAATAGAGAACTGGTATATTTTTTACCTTGCATAATTTCAAATAATTCTTGTTAATATTTATTATAAATTTATTGGTAGATTATATGGCCCTGACTAAAAAGCCATAAAAAACAAAAAACTAAAAAATGGACAAAAAACTAAAAAATGAACCATAGATAACCCAAAGATAAACCAAAAATCAAACAATAACCAAAATGCCAAAAAAATCAAAAAATTAAAAATGCTCAATAGCACAAAATAAGAACAATAGCAGAAAGTGTGTGCACAATAAGCACCAATTTTTACCCTTGCATTTTATGTATATGAAACCAAATAATAATAAAATTGTATTAATTGAAATATTTGAAAATTTTATTTTGAAATAAAAATGAATACAAAGCTAAACATATAATTCATCCATAACTATTGGAATTATTTGATTCTAATACTGACTCGGACAAAAACCAGTTCGTGTTCAAAGTGGTTAAAATTAGTATGCAAGGTTAATTAAAAACTGGATATTTTGGTTTTTTGGGGTTTGGTAATTTTTTGGTTTTTTGGTTTTAGGTTTTTTTTGGTTTTTTGGTTATTTTTTGGTTTTTTGGTTCATTTTTTGGTTTTAGGTTTTTTTGGTTTTTTGGTTTTTTGGTTTTTATGGCTTTTTAGTAACGGCCAGATTATATTATTGTGAAAAATCTATTCACAATGCTACGGACAATTGGCAAGCTCAATTGTTCTCAATAAAATTAAACTGGCAAGACACAAATTACTTTTTCAAAGCCCTGTGTTGCCCTGTGTAAAACAATTAATATATAAATAATTTCATTCTTTTAATTAGTATTTAAAAGTTTTTGATTATTTTCACTAAACTGTAACAAAATTGCATTAGATTTTGAATATGTGCGGAATAATCACCCAGATTGAATTATGGAGACCGAAACTTGCGCTTTTGTTATAATTTCTAAATGGTATAATTTTTATTTAATTCATCCAGATCTTACAAATAACGTAAATTTAAAAATATTTTAAAATTCTTTTAGTTTATGCAACAAGGTTATATTCGTAATTCAAGAGCATTTGATAGTCTTTTTCAAATAAATCAAAATTATAAATAGAAAATAATGTTAATTCAATTAATTATTTTTATTCAAATAAATGAAAAAATATTTAATGCATTCAAACAATGATTTTATGATTACTTTTCAGCAATCGCTACAAAATTTTACAAACAATTGATCAGTGATTAACACTGATATTATAGTTCATTTATTCAGGTAAATATGTTCCAGAAATGACGTATAAAACACAAATAATTGAAAAATCATAAATTTTATATATTTTTCTTATTATAAATCATGAAAATTCACACCATCTATAAAAATATTCAAATTGAACAAGTTTGTTTTATTTGATAAAACTTTTGAAGTAGTTCAAAACATAAAATACTCGCCAAAAATGTCGCACGTCAGGGTCATTGTGAATTAATAGATATGTTATTCTGTTTTTCAATACGTGTTTTGACTCTGAAAATATTCAATTTTTTTAATAAAAAATAGAAATAATTTTTTGTTTTAATTTTTGGCTAATATTCTATTTTTATCTGAAACTGTATATAAAATGTAATTATTTAAAAGATATTTCGCATTTATCAGGTTTATCAATATTGGTTTTCCTCCGACAGTAGGGTTAATTTTCATAAAACTTTTAGCACATTTTGGCGCCATTTTATTTAACAAAACTCTACAGACAAAGAATTTAATGTGTGTTCAACTCACAGTAAAAACTGTTATATAATTAACTTTTTATCTCTTTCTTTGATTTCATATCAGTTTTGAATCAAATAATTGTTTGAATAAAAGTTTAATTAGTTATTCAGAAAATCATTCACAAATAAGCGAACAATCGATGATATCTTATTGGAATAAACCCCACATATTACCCCGTTGGAATAAGCTGTAATAACTATTTCTTATTAACAAATAATTAATTCAAAAATAAAACTTGCTTATAATTGGCAAGATTGGACAACATATTATTCTATATAAGTATAAA
>JAQIWA010003143.1:0-11178 GCA_034693305.1 Eueremaeus valkanovi | reverse complement strand
AGACTCAGTTCTTGCAGTCAGAGTAGCGATCATTATATGAGACAATATCTGCGGTCGAGAGCGCTATTACGACAGGCGTTCAGTAGTATTGCGAATATCAATAAAAATAAAATGTTTTTCACACTTCATATATCATTGAATTTTCACTTTTTTTCTTCAATCTGTTTATACATTTTTATAACAAAATATAAGAATTTTTATTAACAAAAAAGTTATAAAAATCAGTCTTTAATATAGAAATGCTTTTAAAACTTATATTAACTTTAAAACAGAAAACCATTAAAAGCATAAGAAATGGATTTTTATTTTGATTTTTGTTAAAAAATCTCTTCATATTGGACTTGAAACAAATATTTATTTGTTTTTATACTTTTAGCTAAAAATCAGAAAATTTTGAACTTTAGTCCCAAATGTTTTCAAATAAAAAATAAATAGATTTTCATTTGATTTGACTTACAATCGATTCATAAATATATATATATACCTGTATATCATTAGTACAGTATATGTCATACAGAATGATGGTATTTTGTAAGAGCTGGCTAATATTGATGAAATTATTAATTGTTTCAAAACTAAAAAGTAATTTTAGAATAATTAATACAAATATAAAACTTCTGTAAAAATTAACCTTCACTAGTAAAAATTGTTGAGAATAAAAATCTAATTTTAGCCTGTTTAGCTTTGGATGCCGGTATAACTCAAATACTCGTGCATCTAGCTCATTCCACTCCAAAACGGCATGAAATTATTTGCGCGTGAATTCGGTAACATATGATATAATATAAAAATATTGTTATTGTATTTCTATGCCATCATATGTGTTGTAAACCACAAGCGAGTCATACCATTAGACAAACAGTTAAATACTGTATTATATGCCTTCCAGTGCTCGCAGTTTAGGCAAACAGTAATCATATTAATTGTGAGACTATTTCTCTCTTCTTATTCCTAACGCTAATTGAAATTTCTTGTTAACAGATCTATACTATCGATGAGTATAACAATCAAAATAAAGTTACTTTACTTGCAATCTCTCTCTCCCTCCCTCTTTCCCCCCTCTCTCAGAATAAAAAATATGTTCGAGCTTGTTTCAGTTTAAGTATCTCAATATTTAAGCTAGTGCAAATGAAATATCAATATAGCCTAGCTGCAAAAATGTAAACTTGGTTCTTTAACAAGCTGATCACATGATTTTTATATCGCATATAAAAAGGATTCGGATATAAAAAGTGATTTGTGCGACAAAATTAATTAAATATAATGTCAAACAGAATAACAGAATAAGTATAACATAATTAAAATTCTGATTAGTTTTTGTGTTTGAATCGAGTGTTTAGCGCAACAAAAATCTCGATTATAAATGAAAAGGAATTTTATTCGCATTTTGAGCGACGAATAGATACAGAAGTTGTGCAGACCTGACATAGGATTACGTTATATCAACCTTAATGTCTGTCAGTGTCTGTACAACAAAACTTTGTTTTGCAGAGATGACTATATCCGACAAAATGTTACTGAAATATGACTAAAATAGTCTTCTCTGCAAAACAGTGTTTTTGTTGTACAGACATACTCTCAGACATTAAGGTTGATATAACTTAATGTAATGCCAGGTCTGCTGAAGACATAATTAATTTAAGCCAAATATAGCAATAGAAGGATGAGTTTAATCGCCCCGAATAGAGGCCATAAAAATTAGTTCTCAATATAATTGCTTATATGAAAGGGACTGACAGTCACTCGAATAGCTAATTGAAAATAATTTCATCTGATATACGGTAAAGGATTTGACAGTCAATATCATTGCAGACAAATATATTAGTGTTATATTTGTTATCATTTATGGTCTGATAACAAGAGAGAGCAAACAGTAAATGAATTAGTGTTTAGATATTTATTGTGTTATAACAGCAATACATATAATATACTATTTTTTATGATTATTATTATGTATTAATACAAGAGTTGTCGGCAAAAACTAATGTAAGGGAAGTACTTTGATAATAGTGCCGGGACACGATCTTTACCGCTGTGAAATGACCATTACTACAATTTTTATACTTTGGGAATTTTGGGAAAATATTTGTTTTTTCTGCTAAAGAAATATTTAGACTTTTCTCTTATTAGCTCTGATTTGATGTGCTTTACATTCGCTGTAAATCTTATTACTCTTTATATAACTTACGAAATCATAGAGTTTTTGCACAAATATTGATCTAAGCGTAAGACGTGATTCGTTAGCAATTTATATAAATTAAGTTGATCAAGAAGGATACGGGTCATACATAAGTATTCGAAAGGTTATATCAAATTGAACATGATACAAACAAGAATAAAATTAGTTTATATAGGATTTAATTTAAATTAATAAATGATCAGGTTAAACCATGATAAATATGGAATGTATTTATCTGATTGATAAAAACAATCAAGAATATAAATTTCAGTTACCCGGTACCAGTCATTCCATATGTTTGTTTGTAAGAACACAAGAATTCTGACGGATATAGAAATTTCTATTGACTGCTGAGAACATAATGAGAGTGAAAGCGGATGTGAGAACACATACACTCTATTCTGAATACACTTATGCTATGTATGAGAGATCCGATTCTCTGTTCTCTATAAACACAATAATTGTATGTATTTTCTTGTTTTCATAGAGAATATGATATTATTTTTAGCCATTATTTGAACGTAAAAAACAATATAATTATCTGTTTATTCATCAGAACGTAAACCACTTCTGATTATATAAACTGAAAAAATAAATATAATTAATGTTTGGGATCGGATGTACTGTAAGGTTAGGCCAAAAAAGTAGTTAATAATTAAAGTAAAGATAAAATTGTTTGTAATATAAGAGCTCTTCTGAACACATGTTTCAAACATTAATTAAGCAGAAAAAACATAATATTATACAATGGATTGAATGCCATGAATACTCTTATCAGTCGCCAGTCGACTGGATATGACATCTCTTCAATGCATGACTTTTATGTCGATTACATATTCGCTCATTTTTCCTGATTCTAAGTCATTAACAGATTTTTCATATTTAATGCTTTCTCTCATTCTTTAGTGAATTTAAAGACATTTCGGCACTAAATATGATTAGGAAATTGAGAGCTATACTTAGTGTATAAGTACCGGGGTCAGACAGAAATAATCAAGTTCCAATACGCCCCTTTATATACACTTATGTTTTTGTATTCAAAAAATTAATAATTTATTAGAATTTATAAAATAATTTCAATGTTCAGAACAAAAATGATCTTGCTAAAAATACATATTTATGCGATTGAACCTTGCACATCTCACATCTAACTGAACAATATATTATAGATAACATTATTTGTATTTAATTATTAAAACATAATTATATACAAAACTAACTGTACGTCCATTACATTTATACAGTTTTTTGTTCGCAAACGAAAATAAATATCGTTTGAAGTGATTCCACAAATGAAGTTGTTTTGAGTCCATAGACCTATTAGTGACTAAATTGATGTCTTTATACTTAAAACTAATGTTATCTTTATATGAAATGCACTCTTATCTGAAGAATACTCCAAATTCGCTATTAACGGGAGGAAAGGCATTACAAATGAATACCAATGGGAGAACAGACCCATTTTTATGGCTCATTTTTTCTATTGGTTTTCATTAGCTTCTACTTAACGTGGGTTATGTCAGCTTCGGCTAAATATTTGTTAATGTAGCTCAAGCTCAACACAAATATTTGATATCCTATTACTCGTCGCTAACTCTTATCTCTCATCAAATTTAATCTCAAATAAAGGACAGAATCAGTTGAACTGTATTCTCAGCCAAACCTTTGAAGAGTGTATCCAATAGTAAAGTAGTTTTTATTTATTTTATTTTATTTTTTTTATAAATTTTTAATATCGATTCCGAACAGTAATATGAAAATTGTTATTGACTTATGTATGGAATGAATTCAAGCATTTTTTTCTGAACCACTATTTGTTGTATTGAACTGAACTCTGTGTCAGTTCAGATGCAAATCGTTTTTTCAAATATTTTGCTTCAAATAAATGCAGAAAAATATGATTTTTATTTTTTTATTCTTTATATATATATTAATATTTTACTGAATTTACCTCAAGATAAAAATCAAAAATCAATCAAGATTACCAAGGGTAAGTTAATCAAAATACTACCACAATTAGTGTACAACTAATAAATGGATGGGGAAAATTATCTTGCTAAAGATAGACCAAATTCGACTTGAAATACCCTGTACTGAAATTAATGTATGGGCATCCATGATTGCATCAAGCAATCTATACTTCTGGGTCACAGAACGTATTGGAATCGAAATCAATAAGTATTATATTCTTCGATGAAATGATGAAAAATAATTAATGACATCAAATGGTTCGTACGATTAGAGGAATAGCGAATCAGAACTCATTGTATTGGAGACACATTAATCAATGGACAGACTAATCAATAGCATTGAACTCAACATAATATAACAGCTCAGTCACCCACATCACTTCAAACAATTCACTTCGGAACAACTCTTATAGTCTGTAATTTCAGTGGAGGGACTCTAAATGGGCTTGCGGTGGAATAACTGATCTAGCTATTTAAACTAACTGGATACAATTTCAATCTGTGGAAAAATCGTGACCGGGACCCATCCATTACTAACTGATCTGTTTAGCGGTTTTAAATTGTTTGTACCAGAAATCGATTTTTTGATTTTATTTTATATAAAATGCTTAATCTGTCTAATGGTCTGATTGAGAGATAAAATGTATTTTTCAAATATTAATCAGTTTTTCAAAAAGAAAACAAATAATTCATTGAAAATGTTTAACAAAAAAAATACTGTATATAACAGACTATCAATAATAATAATAATAATCAATATAAATGTCTTTGTTTGAGCACAAGTAGTTCAGACATGTATTACATGTTTTCTAATCTAACATCAAATAAGTTGAAAAAAAGCAAAATATAATTGTTATTAAAGAAGTGAGAGATTAGAGGACAGAACAGAAGAGAATAACTGTAAGAATAGAGCGAAACAACAGATGTTTTGCTTATATAACACAGAAATATAACTGAAGTTATGAAGTCATGTCCAACAGTGAAGACAATTGTGAGTCTATTATTCGACTCATGAATATTATACTGTCAGATGCATCCAGGTATGATCAAGCTCTTTAATTATCAAGCTATTACATAAATTTATAAGATAGACGAACTTAATTTTACCCACATCATAATTATTGTAAAAATAAACATGTTGCAATGAATGATTTTAAACGAGGTCATCTATTCTATGCATGAAAACATTTTGAACTTGCTCACACAAAAGAGAGATCACTTTATTGACAGAGAAAAGTGCTTTAGGAAAGGGTACGGGTATTGGACTGAGGCGTCAATATTGTTGACCATCGCTGCCATACATTCAATAGAGATGTTGTATAAAAACAGATGCTTTGAAAGTAGGGATGACCAAGCTCAGCAAACCGAGGGGTTATAGAGAAAGTTAAAATGGCGGTAGCCCTTGCCATTTTTGTTGTGAACTGGAGCCAATAGTCCATAGGAATATGGCTTCGGCTAAAGTTAGGAGGATCCTTTGACGGTTTGAAAACCTAGGGAATCTTTCGGCTAAACCACCCCTCTCCCTTGGCCATCCCTACTTTGAAAGCTATACAAACAGAACTTATAATTTAGTTGTCATTCATTCAAAGCATATGTCAAACCATTCATACAATTATTGTATAGAATAGGAAAACAAATGATTAATAAAACAATTTTTGATATGAATTATATGAATGGCGAACAATGTTTGTCAGTCCAGTCCGTGTGTGTGGGTCTGACTGGCCTTTCGGTACATCACTAATCAAATAATTTTAATATATGAAAAGTTGAACTGAAATATGGCTCATATTTATAGAGAAAAATAACCATAAATTGATTAAAAAGTTATTAATTTCTGTTCACATACTTGTGCTGTGTTTTGTGGAAAGGCATGTATTAATCCATTTATCCGTTTATATTAAATACAGTTATTTTTAATTAAAAATGTGGCATATATTTGAAGATTATTTTTCACAACAGAATATCCAAAAATATAATTAGAATTTTTGTGAAAATTTTCACTAATTATATCTAAAAATAATTAATGTGCGAATCGGTCGCAAATATTCACTTGTTTATAATTAAGACTATTTTTCATTTAATGTTTTATTCTTAAAGTTCACGAAAATTATTGTAAACTTTTATATTAAACACATATAACATATAAATTGAGTATAAAATAAAAAGCATCTAGATAAATATATATTCTACTCAATTATTCAGAATATGGTCATGGTTATAGTTTTCAGTTCAATTGTTCTCAATAGAAAATGTCAAATACTGAGTGGTTTGTAAGTTCACTATATTTTTTGTTTTATTATATCTTCACAAATATATTCACGTATTTAATCAAATATACGGCGAGAATAGAAACGATACGAAACCACTCATTGCATACACACGACTGACTGACTGTAAGACCGCTCTCTTGTCGTATTAGCGAGTATTGCAGTGAAGTATGAGTGGAAGCGGAGTGAGTGCAGTAAAAAGCATTCGCTTTTGTAGTTCAAACAGAATATTAATGTTTGAACTGATAACTAGAAAATTATGCAACAATTCTGATATTCTATTCAGTCATCAGAATATTTTAGCCTTTTATTGATCTTTTAAATAAATATTTATATTATTTGGTTTAGCCCTGATAACATGTTATCTATTTAAATTAAAGGTAAGACTGCTTGAATAATAAATGCAGTAGCGTGGTTAAATTGATAAGCTGCATAGTTTAAGCTTGTATAAAATAAGGATTAAGTATAATATTTATCTAGCTCAGTTAATAATTCATCTATTTCATATACTTTATCATGTTCAGTAGAAAACATATTTTGCCTTTAGTTAGATAGCTTAAGCGACGCGGGTGATGTGCTAGTTGAATAATAATAAAAATATATTTTTTCTGTTCATTCAAGTGCTGTAAATCTCAAGTATATTAAGCAAATTCAGCCAAATTCTAACAAAAAAGAATTTTTTTTCAAATACCAAGTGGGTTGTTTGATATTTCATTATTTATAAACTTTCTTCTTTTTGATTCGAAAATAATAAGTCAAATAAAAAGAATAAATTTAAATTATTAATGATAAGAGAAGAGACACTTATCAGTGATTTATGCTTTAATTTATTGTTCATTATATGACTGCTTGAATGCATAGAACAAAATATAGAAACAATTCTTATATTTCTCTTTATATTCCGACACAAAGACTGTCTTTCTCTTTAAGGATGAACTATAAGAGACATCGGTTTGAAATATGGCTTTGAATTGAAGTGCAATAACAATAGAAATGAAAATTTTTGCTACATTTATAATACAGACGATTATTAATCAAAGTCTTCTATATTTTAATAGAAATTTTTTTCCTAGTAATGAAATCTAAGCCAAAATTCAATTTATATGAGTCTTAGTATTAATTGAGAAAAAAAAAGTTTTTTGGAAAATGTCATTAAAAACGTAGTGTAAATGAAAAGAAGCGAAACTTTTTTCTCTGCCATAAAACCAAAATTTTTTTTAAGGAAAAGAAACAAAAAATATAATAAAATATTTTTAATGATTTCACATAAAAAGAGAATATAATTCTTAGTGAATAAAGTCATTCAAAACAATTGAATCACATTTTTGGTTACAATTCTAGTCATAAAGAGTTTACGCATTTCTATGCAATTATTTTCTATACTTTTTTTCTATGCATTGAAAACAATATTTTAGTATAAGTTTAATCTTTCGGTTATTCACACAAAACTGAATCTCTATTCTCAACACTCACTCCATGAAAGTCAGTGCAAAACGTAGTCAAATATATTGAACTTCATATACAAAAGCCTTTACCGACTCTTCACGCCCTCGCCATTGATACACACTGTGAGCGCAGGGATTAGTTTAGGACTTAATAGCATAAAAAATGATTTGAAAATTATATTTCATTTACTCTTAAATTATATAAATCCCAGAAAACTGTTGAGAGTTTGAGAAGAGAATCGATTTATTCCTATATATTGTTATACTTTATAAATGTTTTATATATTAAATAATAAATCAAATGATTATATCATGTCATCCATGCTATCAATCAGAAACTAAGTGGGGCACATTCTTCTATGTATATTACGTATTTAGCAAGATTAGTTTTGCCAGAATAATCAGGCAATCATCTCATTTGACTTATAATTATTTGATTATAATTTTTCTGTTTTGCAAAACTCATCGGATTTGAGCAAATCTTTTTGTGCTAGATTCGATGAACCTATGATCAATAGTTGACCAAGATATAGCTGACTTGTGCTGCGTTACTATTGATTAATTGAAACGCTAAGGAAATTGGATTTTATTTATAGCGCATTCAATACAACAAACAATTTGTTCATTAATTCTCTATTTGTTGTAGTCTTTCCTCTCATTTAATATAAGCTTTGCTTAAAATAATTAGATTTCATATTATATTACTTTTAATGTATTTTATTTACAATTAGTTTTTTCACTCGGGATCATTCTATTCAGTACATTTATCAAATAACCATGCTAATATGCGTGAAAATCTTTACAGTTTTTGTTTATTATTTGATAAATTATTTTCTAAATTATTCTTTTGTTTGAAAATTATTTACAAATATTTTTTTTGTTTTTTTTTCTATATTTTAATGATTAATGAATTTTTTCTGCGATTTTGGTTTTGTGTAAATATTTTCAGTTTATTATAGTTTTTATTCGGAATATAATAATATTCTTATCGCTTATAATTCACTATAAGGTCTAAAGAATTATTTCTTTTGTGTTTTGCAATTCAATAGAGTTTTATAGACATAATAGCCGTTAATATCGTTATCTTGTTTTCGCATAAATATTCTGTTTATTATATTCTCCAATAAATTCAGTATTTATTCAAATCTTTTGTCATATTTAAAGCAAAATAAGAATTATTTTCTCAAAAGTAAATCAAATCTTAAATAAATATTTTCTCAAAATATTCTAAACTTTATTTCCAATTAAAATGCAGCTGAAGTACAGTCGCGGATAAAATACAATGTCGACACAGATTGTCAAACATTTGCTTTTGTTTTATCATAAGATTTATTGATATTTTATAAAATACGACATTTAATCAAAGATTGCAAACAAAATAAATATATTTTATATTAAAGTTTTTCCAAACAATATATCATTTTGTTTGCAATGATTTATAGTCTAATCAGAATTGTATTATAAATTGTAGAACAACTTGTTCTGTGTGTAACCAATGTCAAAATTCAAACAAACCAATAAATAATGGTTGCCATAATTATAGGTAAATTTATTTTTACCTCGCTTATATTTCCTGTCTGCCTGTCCGTCCGTCTGTCCCTGCACAATTGTTGTTAAAGTTTTCAAAATTTTGAAAGTTATACTGAGTTTTAGATTTTAAAAATTTTGAAAACTTTACAAATTGTATAATCATTGTTGTCATTATTAATACATCTTGCTTATATTAGTTCAAGATTTCACTGATCATTCCATTGACATTTCAATTATTTTTGTAGATATGAATGGATTGCTAACCAAATGAATGAAAATATTTGATGAAAACTATATCGAAAGCAAATTCTGTCAATGAATGCGAACAGAAATAAAGTGAAATCTATTTTGATTTTATGCATCAATTCATAGATGAGAACCAATTTCTCTCTCCAGTCGTGACACAACTGACTAATTGCGTCGACAATGACAGCACAGACACGACTAATATAGTGATTGATTATTGAATATATTCTGCTTCCGAACTGAAAACCTTTATTCCCTTTCGGTCTCACAAGTACGGAGACATCCCTGTCCTCAGAGTCGTCATTAATATGTTATAAATCGAAAGCACTTTACAATCCATTTAAAGTTGATTTGAATTATGCTCGGATGCACTATAAATAAAGCGGGAGGATCACCGTCTATGAGCCAGTGGGTTGATTGGTTAACTCCTAATATATCCATGATAATCTAAAAATAAGCAATGTGGGCACTAAGCATGGTCATTAGGGATCATTATGAGTCAGGAAAATACCAAGAGAAGTTTTAGAAAAAATTATTTTTATAAGGAGTAGTAAGGGTTTACTCAGGGCAAATCAACTGGTATGGTGGGGGAACACTCCAACTTATCTCAACCGGGGGTTGACCCTGGTTGGGAGGGTCGGAGAAGGGCGGCACCCTGGTAGGGAAGGGTGCCCCCTAGGATGGGGTATAGGTTGGTGGAGGGCTGACTTTTTGAAATATTTAAACATATTAATGTTATTTCATACAAAAAATCAATTAAAAATATTTATCACATTTTTACTCATCTTTTGATTTTTTGTTTAAATTATATGTTGCCCGAAGAGACCCTTACTACCCATGTACTTGATATTTCTAGCTCACTTTTAAATGTCTTCTAGTCATTTCCCCAGGTTAGGTATTATATTTTTGGAATCAGGGAAGAATTCTGGTTCATCCTAGGGGAAAAAATTTAGTAGGATCCAGGGAAATTTTTTTTCCTAGGATGAACCAGTATTCTTTCCTGATTTCAAAAATATAATACTTAACCTGGGGAAAAGTAGGGAAGTAAGGTTTCGAAGGGGGTTTAGAAATCTCTATGGGACTCGCCATTATAAAAATAAATTTTTCTAAAAATACTCTTGGTGTTTCCTGGCTCAAATTGATCCCTAATGACTATGCTTACCCACATTGCTTATTTTTGAATTATCATGGATATTTTAGGAGTTAACCAATCAACCCACTGGCTCATAGACGGTGATCCTCCCGCTTAGCAAGGTTAAATTTGAAGCACAAGGAAGCAAATATAGTACAAGGTTATTTGAGCAGGTACAAAATACTATTTTTCTATCAAAAAATTGTTTACAATTTACATGATTTATGATTAATTGGACATTAAATATAATAAATGTAAAACTCTTTTCCTTTTCTTATAGTGAACTCTAAAATATATGAAATGAAAAATATGTGAAATACGGAGACATTTATTCTCACGAATCAAATATTTTATTATTAATGACTTGTAGTTAGAGTTGAGTTGAGTTCAGAGATATGTATGAATGAAA
>JAQIWA010003142.1:0-11179 GCA_034693305.1 Eueremaeus valkanovi | reverse complement strand
GGTGCTAGATGCTTAACCTAATCTAAGCTGGCCAGGCAACTTTTATATGCAATGGCATATCAAAAAGTTATTTAAGAATAGAGCCTGGCTGCTATTTGTAAACATTGTAAAACATCCAGGTTCATTTGAATTGCAATATTAACCATAAGTTCTATGCATTTGTTAAATAAAAAAAATTAATTTAAAATCAAATTTATTTTCAATTAATTCATAAGAATTCTCTGAATTAAGGCTACATTTATATGAATGGAGCCATTGGTCCATTGAATAATCGCTTAATAGCGTAATCAGAGTACTTTTTTAAGCAGATCTCCAATAAAGGCGAAGAAACCTTTGAGCGCTTCCTTGACAATAGTGTAGCCCTTGCGGATGATATCCAGCACACGATCGAACACATCTTTAATCCACTCAATTATATCGGAGAAGAATTCCGTGACTGCACTCCAGAAGACTATAGTCTGTTCCTGTTGCGCCGGGGTCATTGACTCCATTTCGCTCTTCACCCGTTCTGCCTGTGCGGCCAGTTTGTCCGTAATCTGCTTAACCATAGCATCGATTTTCCTTTTGTTCCGTTCCGTCGCCTCTCTGTCGGAACTCATTTCCAAATCCAAGTCTTTCTTCGCAAACACTTTACTGAACCACTTGCGGGCACTTTCCAGATATGCCGTGTCATTTGGCCTCTGCTCTGACAGACCCTCTGCAGTATTTGTTAGCCTTAACCGAAGGGTTGGATTCACGTCTTTCAGCTCATCCAGAGTGACGACATGAGACGATTGGGCCATAATTGTGGTTGACTTGAGCTGAAAGCTGCTACCAATTGAGTTAATATTAAGAAAGCTTACAATGATTTTATGCAAAAATCCTTTTATATGTATCAGAATATAAGGCAAACGAATTATATTTTTCAAAACTGCTTGTGTATATGAAAAATGAATTTTGAGAAATGAAAAGCTAATTTTGATCTTACTGTAAGATTTGCTTATACTGTATTACATGATGTAAGCAGGCTATACAGTTATAATAGCACCCGTTTCAATGTTGAGTCTACTCTCTAATACAGGAACACATTCTGTTTCGCAAACAAATAGCAGTAAAACTACTTCTAATACGAAATTCTCGACTGAATATACAGATCAAGAATTGTTTGTGAGAGTGAGACCTCCGGAAGCTATTTGGCCACTCGATAATCATAACCTTGATCTACTCATTCCGTATTCAAAAAAGGGAAAATTTGAGAAATCTGATATTATACTGAACAAGAATATGCTGTTAAGAAAATAACGTGGATAAGTTTATATTAGTCTCTCATTGATATCTTATTAATTTATAATATTTTTTGTTGACGTTATTCAATGTCATACTTAGCCTGAAATTCCTCAATAAATATAAATAAAATTCACTTATTTTTCAATAATATTAAGGGTTATTAAAAATCATATTCGATTGTATTGGCCTTTCCTGGAGTATGATATCAGGGTCTGAACTTGTTCAACTTGTTTTCATTTCTCAAATATAATAATTACTTAATTTATGAGTTTTTTTTATGAAAAACTTTGCTTTACAAATGCTCTGGATCAATAAGGAATTCCGGTTTAAGGTCATAACTAAGCACTCGTCCAGTCTTTACAGTCATAATCGCTTGCTTTTAGTCGTTTTTTCTTTAAATTAGTTATGAATTCAATTCTGTTTTTATGTATTGAATAGTATTTTCTGTTTGGCTTTTGTTCTGTAAATAAGAGTTATATTTAATAAACTGTTTATTGTTTTCCTGTTTTTTTTGCAATAAATGTTAATTTAAATTATTTTAAAAACTTTTCCCATTTTTTTCATCTAAAAAATTCAGATAAAGATGTGAAAGGTCTGTCTGGACGGGGAGAGTACTAAATAGGATAAAGGGTCATAGAAATGAGCAAGGCGCTTAAAGGGAAACTGTATGCTAAAAGGTGCTAGATGGTCAACCTAATCTAAACTGGCCAGGCAGCTTTTATATTCAATAACAAATGAAAAAGTTATTTAAGAATTGAGCCTGGCTACTATTTGTAACTTGATTAAAATGTTTGCCACACTTAGTGTCGTACTTAATGTGAGGCCCAAAGCATAGAAACTATATTTTTATTTATGAAAACAGTATTTAATTTAATAACAATTTATATAACAATAAGAATCACTGAATGACTGAATGTATGATTAAATCTGAAAAATGTATTCCTTGTGTCAGCGCTTATCGCATAGCTTACCACTGAATGCTTGCCATCGACTCAAAGCGCATAAACTTCTTCGATGTCTACACATATCGGCCAAACATTCAGATGAGACAAAAAGCGGACAAAAGTTAACGAATAATACCATTAATAATAATGACAACAATTATAGCAATAATACCAATAAAGCGATTGATTATAACGTATAGTATCTATCGATAAGACATTTGAGACACAAAACTAATTGCAAACCAATTGATGTATTCATTCAGAAAGTCTTCACATTTCCAAACATCCTATGTATGACTCGGATAGCATTCACACCAGTAATCGCTTACTTAGTAATCGACGAACACTTCGCTATAGCCTTATCTCTCTGTGCTATCGGTTCGGTAACAGACCTATTGGACGGCTATATCGCCCGTAAATACAATTGTGTCACCCAATTGGGCGCCATTTTGGACCCGATGGCCGATAAGCTATTGGTGGCCACACTTACCATATGCTTGACTGTCGTACAACTGATCCCATTCTGGTTGACAGCACTCATACTGACCAGGGATTCGCTTATAATAGCCGGCGCTCTCTATCTAATGAATCGGACGCTAAGGCCGCCCAAGACGTGGAGGCGTTTCATACAGATGTCAACAGTCATGTCCTCCCGATTCAGGCCAACCCTCATATCCAAAGTGAACACTGGCTTCCAGTTGTCATTAGTGGCCATAACATTGGCCGCACCCGTATTCGGCTACAATCATCACTGGGTGCTAACCGGCCTTCAATTGGCTACCGGTGTCACTACACTCAGCTCAGGACTCAATTATTTAAAGCGCTTAAAACCCGGCCAACAGTTATAGACTTTGTTTTTGTTTTTTATATAGAATTTAATTAATTATTAAATATATTCATAAAAAATATAATAATTTTTTTTCTCAAATTATGTCAATTGAAAACCAAAGTTAACCGGAATATCGCAGCAGAAAAAATGAGCCTTGGCTACAATTTTTCATTCAAATCATGGATGTATGGAACAGACAGTCAGCTCTGGGACTAATATTTTGTGAATAAAGAGATTTTTACACAATTTTTATTATGATTTGTTTTTTTTGAGTTTTTGATTAATTTATTATTTGATTAAAAATTTTTTTTTCTAATAATCATTCGATGAAAACAGTTGTGAACTTAGAGTGAACTTTGAGTTTAAGTTTAAAGTTCTCCACAAAAGAGACTATAAATAAGACATCGAATGATAAGAAAACAGAAAAATAATTATTTTGTTTAAAAAACTTATTAATAATTCAATTAATTATTTAAATTAATATTCAATTACATAGTAATTGAAGCGAAAAAAAATCAAAATTTTTTACTACAAATTCGATGAATAATTTGAAAATATCTAAAAACCCATTAAAATAGAGGACAGACTGTTGTGTTGAGTGACTCTTCAGGTGATCTTTATTTGCCATTCGTTGCCATTGAATACAAGACTCGGTTTTCTAATAACGAGAATACGTCTGATCTCATCGTATTTGAAGGCCAGTTGTCCTGACTTTTCACCGGAAGTCAACACTATTTTCTGTGGTTTGGATGGATAGCCAAAAATGGTTACCCTTTCCAGCCATGCCTTCGACTCATCGTATTTGCCGTCAATTCGTTCGAAAGTTAATAACTTTTTATTGAATTTCAGTTTTCCGTAAATATATTTTCCGGACTTGTAGTCAAAACTCTGGCCGTCGTCCAGATATACTGTGCCCTCAGCGGCACCGGTATTGTCTAGGAATATGTCTAGTGATAGCGGGTCCTGAACTGCTAACAGTGCGCTCCGTCTCATACGTTCTCTACGAGTATTGGAAATAAAAATAAAATAAAATATTAAAATATAAGCAAACGAATGGACAGTTGTTTTCCTGACTGACCTCTTGGGCACAATAGTACCGCTTCTCTGGAATATGGGTATAGAGTTGAGATCTGCGGGCACGGCATGTGAGTGACCACCGCTGTAGACATGATGTGTCTGAATGTGTATCCAAGCGGTCGTACTATTGCCCGGGAAGTAGACGTCGACCGCTGTCTTGTCCTTCTCCTGGACTGGATGTACGAGCAGAGCGTCGCCCAACATATAGGCGTCGTCTGTGGCGAACGTTAGGGTGTCCTCAGGGAAGGTCATCCACAGCGGACGCATTGGTGGCATTCCCTTCAACTCGTTCTCATAGAAGAGAGTATACATTAGCGGCAGATATGAGTAACGCAAACGAATCACTGTTGGAGTCAATACAAGTCAATCAATTTAAGCATCAATGAGGGTATCGGTGCCGCACAGGTGGTTAGGGGTCCGAATTGGCAGCAGGTTATCCAATACCGGTAATAATATTAATTATTGTTCAGACATACCATCTCTGATAGCATTCTTAGTGGGCTCTGAGAACAGCCAGGGCTCTCGGCGCCGGGTGTCCAGATGTGCGTGACCTCTGAAGAACGGGTGGAATATCGAGGTCTGATACCAACGGACGACCAGCTCTTCTGACTCCGGGTTGAAAAAGAAGCCGGGAATGTCTGCGCCGACGAATGTCATGCCAGCGACGGAATGGGTTAACAGCATCGGTATAGTCATTCTCAAGTGTTCCCATTTGCTCTGGTTATCGCCCGTCCAGACGGCACAGTGGCGTTGGGAGCCGGCAAAGAACGAACGGGTCAGTATGAACGGCCTCATGTTCGGCCGGTGTCGGGCCAGACCCTCGTAAGTGGATTTGGTCATCAGAAAGCCGTACATATTGTGCACATCCCTGTGCTCGAAGCCCCCAAAGTGCTGAATAGTTATGAATAATAATTATAACTTTTGTTTACATAAAAACCATTGGTTTTGCCATTACTTTCATATCTCTCGGAGCCGTCACTTCGGGTCCACTGAAAACTGACGGCTCATTCATATCATTCCATATGTCGACCAAACCGTCAAAACCGGGAAAGTGTTTGGGCTCATACAGATCGCCCCACCATTGGCGCGCTGCCGGGTTAACAAAGTCGACCCACATGGAGGTCCCGGGCCAGCACCAGCCTATCCAGCATTAAAATCAATGTAAAAATTGATAATATGTTTACAAAAACCATTCGTTTTTGATACTAACCCTCGAAGTCATTGTCCTTATTATCTTTAGTGAAGTACCCATTCTTGAGGCCATCCGTATAGACGTGATAACTGGTCTCCTTCTTGATGTGCGGATCTATTATAGCGATCAGTCGCCGGCCCTTCGATGTCAGATTAGAGACCAGAGACTTGGGGTCACTGAAGGTCATCGGATCCCAAGTGAAATATTTCTTTGATTTCTGGGCCGTGTATTCGATGTCGAGCCAAATGGCATCCATTGGCACGTCGTGTGCGTCAGTACTGATGTCCACATCACTCACTTCGGCTGTAATCCAAACCAAATATTAAATAGAAATCCAAAAAACAAATAGTATTTCCAAACCTTGAGTCCAGTAATTCCATCGGCACTGATGGTAACCGATTGAGTACAGGGGCGGCAGTTGTGTAGTGCCGGTCAGTTTGGCGTTCTGTGCCATTACGTCAGACGATTTCGGGCCCAATAGGAAGAAGACGTCGACAACACCCGATTCGCTGAACCAATGGGTTAACTTGTTTTTGGTTTCGCCCGAAACCAGATTCGATATCAGGCCAGTGAAGCCCGTATTGGCCGACTCGATGTCGATCCACGTCTCGCTCGGGTTCAGCCAAAACAGGCCGACGGTTCGGGAGGTCGAGTGCGCTATCATTAGCGGGAATGAGCCGTACAGTGACATTGGGGTCTCGGGTTCGTACTCGAAGATATCCACATTGAATAGCCGGTACGGATCGGTCGAACCTAACGGTGCGCACAGTTATCTATTTTATATTTTATTCTTTTGATAATTTTTTCCCTTAAATCCAAACCTTTTGTGTTTTTCAGCGCAAATCTGTCCGCGTGTTCGGGAATGCCGTAGACGTGATCGAAGTCAACAAATGTGAAGTCACAGCCGACAGACATCGGGCCGTTAGGCTTGGTATCCGTGTGCGATTTGAACGTCTCTTCCCAACAGCCATCTGTGCATTCCTCCACTTCCTGTTGGCCTTCCTTTTCCTCTTCTGTTCATTAGATTTAATAGAAATAAAACATTATTTAAATTACTTTAAAACTGTTTTAAGTGTATCGGAGCCCAAATGCCTTTCCTATAGCCGGGTCTATGTCTGGCTTTTGGCCAAAACTAAACTTATTTCGACTAAATTGTATCAAAAATACAAGATTTCACTTAATTTTTTCAAATTCAAAGTTAGTTTACATTAGTTTTCGGCATAAAATTATTTTGTTTTTTGTTTTCTTAACTATTTTTTTTGCCTATAAATTGAAATTTTAATATTTGATAATTGAATGCAATCTTTATTATCAAACATACATTGATTAGTTAAGCGATTATTCAGCAAAAATTGTCCGGTTATTCCGTTTTGCGATTAATTGCAAAAATTATGAAAAAAATTCTGATTTTAATAAATTATTTTCTAATTCAATAATAAAATGCACAAATAGGTCAAAAAGACCTCTGGCCACATATTAAACAGTTCCACCCCCTTGGTGACAGTATATTCTATCGATGGGCTACCCTGATCATCTTTTGCGTCACTGATTCGCTAATTAGTGATTAGTTTATAATAACGTGTTTTAAAATTAGTGCTAAAATATCGTTGAATTGTTCGGTGAAAGTGCTATAAAATGTTTTGAGAAAAACCTTGAATCGCATCGAGAGTGTCATCCACTTCGGGATTATAATACGGATCATAATTATCATCGAAAGCATTACCATCTGATCAGACAATCAGTTTATAGTTTGAGATAATATTAATATTCAGATCAGATCAGACAATAAATCCACAAAAAAATTAATTAATTAATAATTTTAAAAAATGCAGAAAATTTCGGCAAAAATATAGAATAAATATAAAACCAAAAAACAGAAAAAATTAAATAATAAAAAAAACGAGAAAAAAAGCGAAAAAATACTATTTTTTTTTAAAAATAATAAAAAATTGTTCTTAAGTTTAAAAATACTTTTTTCTTAATTTAATAAATATTTAGAAAACAATTGATTTGTTTTTTAAAATACAATTCAGACAACTGTTTGCATACCTTTGGGTTTGGGTCTGTAGTGTTCAAACTTGAATAGTCCTCTTTGGTTACCACTGATGACGAGTTTGCCATCACTATAGACGTCGACACGGAATGGGTTCGTATTGACCACAACCTTATTGTTAGTGCTGTCTAACTGGGCTTCGAAGCGGTCATCACTTTTATGTGCTATAGTGAGCTTCGAGTGGGGAATGTCATCCACGAGTGCATCCTTGGCCTCAAAGCGCTGTCGAACCGAATTGATTTCATTGACCTTAAGCCGGACTACCTGTCCGTTGACTAGCGAATAGAGCAACGCCTGTAATGTCACACCATTTGCACTGTTCTTAAGCTGAAACTCAATCGACTGGCCATTGGATGACTGGGTAATCGATTCGGTTAAGACAAGCCATGGACTGTCGGCACTGGGAGTCTGATTCCGTTGACGCCTATTATCACAAGAAAACCAAAATATTTATTGACTTTTAATAAACGATTCAAACATTGAATTCAAAACTAATTATCATTTGAGCCAAACGTATGGCCAATGCCTTAATCAACTGATTAATGGATAATGTGGTCAATAGACATGTGCGGCCATAAGCACCGGCACTAATACCTGGCCTTAAAATAATTTCAGACAATTTGCATAAAAAAATTTAAACAAAAATTAATTTTTTTTAAATTGAAATGAAATAATAGTGAGCCGAGTGGTCACCGGCATAGGTAACTGTGCCGTACGAGTGTGCGATAGACTTACCGGCAATACCCGGACTGATCGCATGTCTTGAAATTGTTTCGGTCGACGCCATCGACACAAGTGGTGGCCAATAGAGTGCTGACTATAGCCAACAGTTTTGTTGAATACATTTGAGGTCTCATAACAGCATTGAATGTGAGATTAAAAGTCAATTAATTTATATTTAAATAAATATTGAATTTAATTAAAACAATAGTTGTTTTGGACTTGAATTGGATGTGAAGTCGAGTGAAGAACACGTATTATTGTGTTCAACAAATCCCAGCACAGATACACCACTAGATAGCGCTCCAGTTTACGCACTTCCCATAGAAATTCCTATATTTTCCGGGTAGTAATTAGCAAGTTCATTTTTCAAGATGCAATAAATTAATTCTAATTTTATAATCAGGGCCCAGAAAACCGTTAAGCCTATACATGTATAGCAGTCTGGCGCCAATAGAAGGAAAAGGGGGGCTGTTGCTAAAAAATTGTAACTAAAATAAATTCGATTATATTTTATTTAACATATAAGCCCCCTTTTTCTTCTTCTATCGGCGCCAGACTGCTATACACGGCGTCTGAACGGTTTTCCGGACTCTGTTTATAATAATTCACTATATTTACCAGATAATCATGGTGATAATTAATCTATTATACTGTACTGTATACTATTAAACTTGTATAAATTTTGATGACCAAGTTTACAATTTATTCCAAAAAACAATGTGAAATAACTCAGTATAATTTAGTTCACAACAATTTAAATTAACCTCGATAAAACCTATAGAATTTCTGTTTTCTATTCAGAATATTGTGAATATTTAATTGAAAATAAATATATTCCAGGAAAATATTGTTCGGGAAAATGGTCTGTAAATATCAGCTCAATATCAAAGTATGATAAACTTGTTGCTATGGTTTTAAGATAATTGCAACTGGCAAACTTTTTAAAACAGCCATAAACATTCTCGCTCAGCAGCAATATTGTGCTGTACCTAGGAGACTATTTTATCAAATGATTTATTGATAGCTCTATTTTAAATTCAAATTAGTTGCAGACACTATACAGACTACTTGTATATTAATAGTCAATTAAAGATAGGAAATAAAAGTCAGACTAAACATAAATATTCATACAATTCATACATTCATTATATTTTCACAGAATTGTAGTCGAAATCTGAGACAAATATATTGAAAAAGAGAATCAATTCCTTAATAAATAAGTCAATGAATGAAAAGCCAAATAATTGTGTCAATGAATCGTTAAAAACAATTATTTTAATTAATATTTTTTTTTTATTAAAACAATAAATTAATTTATATGAAGTTGCAAGGTTAAAGGTTAAATAAGACAAGGTAAAAATTGATCTACAGTACAATGGGAGGCATTTTGGCTGTGCCTGCGACTGTATCACTATGACCATGTTGATTTTAGACCATATTTCAAAGGAGCTCACAAAGAGTGTTCAATCTATAAATAGCCTGGTCATCATCAGACCAACTATGGTAAGCGCAGGCATGACTTTTATGACGATTATAGCCCAGGATATTATGTATGAGACAACGAAACCATTGCATCGAACCGACCCCTCTCTGCGTACACCTAATGTCATATCCATTGGTTCGGTCGGGCAATACATTGACTGCTTAATAGTCGCCTCAATATATCTGGCGCTGAACCCAGTAGTGATTTCTGGTCGACTACCTGTGCTCGATGTATGGCCCAAATGCTTCTGACCATTGACCAAATGAATGACCTTTTGTGCCGAACCCAACGTATTGTTGGCTAAAACGTAAATCAATTAGATTTGAAAATAAAGCTCTGGTGCCTAAGCCCCTGTCCTGTCCTATACATACCAAAGCACAAGTAGTTACTGAAAAGGAATAATAGTTTCAAAAAGAGCTCAAAATTTTCAAAACAGCATAACTGACCCGAACTGGTTGTGCGTTACGTTTGATATGTTCAGAGACGACACCAGACTATATGTGCGCTCATTCCGTAGTATTTTAGAGTTGGGTCCTAACCATAGCACCGTTGGTTCGGGATCTGCTTCTACAACACATCGGAGTTCAACCGACTGTCCGATCGACGCCTGGACTACACCCAACTGGACGTCCACTTCGGGCGCGTATATCACGGAAACGTTGAACTGGAAAGTGGTTCGGCCGACAGCATTGGCCGCAATGCACTCGTAGGTACCGGCATCACTCTTATGCGCTCTCCGCACAATCAGCTTCTCGTCATCCGAACTGTTCGTTTTGAGCACAAGACCACTGTCTGTGCGCCGCCACTGCACCCGGTCTTCATTTGAATCACATTCCATACGAATCGTATCATTCTTTTTAACGACAATCAGTCCATCCTTGGGCTGTGCTTTGATGACCGGAGCACTGGCCGCCGGAGCACTGGTAGCCAATGACACTTTGTATATGAGTTCCATTGGAGTCTGAGTCGATATCTGACACATGTATTCTCCGATGTCTTCGGCCTTGAAATCCTTGATCAGAAGTGAGTTTGTATTGTCATCTCTGCTAATCCTTTCGTTTTGAGTCTCGCGAATGGCCCCGGAGTAAAGTGTGTCCGTCTTATTGAACTTCCATACACTAGTGTACTGGCCCAGATCCTTTATTTCGCAATCAAGCTTAACATTATCTCCTGCTTTCACTTTTAACTTCCCTCCGGTGCTGACGAAAGCGGGTAGACTGAAGGAATCGTAGTCCTGGGTTAGAACACTGATAAACTGATTAGCTAGTATAAGACCCGGCACAAGTAAGACTATGCTCAACGACATTTTGCTGACTAATAAAGTGTCTAATAATGAAGTGCTATTATATCTCATACTGACTATAGTCTCGACTTAAGACTCATTAAAAATAGGGATGGCCAAGCTCGGCAAACCTAGGGGGGGTATAGGGGGAGGTAAAATGGCGGATTTTTCGGCTGAAACCCTAGGGGGGGTATAGGGGGAGGTAAAATGGCGGACAGGAAATAGGCGCCATTTTGTATTAAGACCGGAAATGGGCCTTTTTTGACCGAAATTCGGCTAAATTGAGTTAAATTAAGCTTAATTTAGCCTTAATTGGTGTTAATTTAATAG